>JARKHS020001354.1:0-142860 GCA_030143305.2 Amblyomma americanum | reverse complement strand
AATTGTTCTTGCAGTCGCTAGGTGAAAAAACACGAATAAAAATACGTTGTCACTAGTCGTCAGCGCATTCTACTGTGAGTGAATGTGGACGTCCACCTCGAACAGCGTGTAAACATAAAATTCTGTGTTAAGCTTGACAAGACAGCCGCACAGACGTTTGAGCTCCTTCTTGACGCTTACGGCGACGAGACATTACCGCAGGCGCGAGTGTTCGAGTGGCACAAGAGGTTCATTTCGGGGAGAATGTCAATGGAAGAAGACACAAGGCAGGAGCGCCCTTGAACCTCATGGAATGAAAACAACGTGGCTCGGATCTGGAAAATCGTACAGCAAGACCGCACTATTACAGACCGCATGCTGTCAGATGCTCTGGACATTAGTAAGACAACATGTCCCCAAATTTTGCGTGAGAACATCGGGAAAAGAAAGCTGAAAGCCAGAATGGTGCCGCACTCCCTCGCACAGGACCAGAAGGACACGCGAGCATCAGTGAGCGCTTATTGCTCTCCGAGGAAGAGACGGATGCTGCATTCGTCGACAGCATCAGTGCTGGAGACAAAATATGGTGATTTAAATACAATCCTCAAAGGCAGAGCGCCGAATAGCGGTCCACAAGCTCTCCGGCGTCGAGAGAAGTGCGGCGACAGAAGAGCAAAACAAAGACGACGCTGATAATTGTTTTCCATGCCGGAGGTGTCATACACCACGAGTTCGTCCCACAAGGTCAGGCGGTTAAACGGGAGTGTTATATTCGCGTGCTCCAACACATGCGTGATGCACTGCGACGCCGTACCCCTGAATTATGGGCATCTGGACAATTCAGCCTCTTCCACGATGACGCAAGGCCGCATATTACTCTCAGCGTGACAAAATTTCCCGCCAGGCACAGCATTACTGTACTTTCCATCCGCTATACTCTCCTGACTTCTCCCCATGCGATTTTTTTCTGTTTCGTTGTGTGAAGAGAGCCCTAAAAGGTTGTTGGACGGGGAGAGTGGAGGACATTCAAGATGCCGCGACAAAAGAGCTGACAGCCCTGCCAGGAGAAGCGTTTTCCAAGTGTTTCCAAGACCTCAAGAAGCGTTGGAAGCTTTCCACTGACTGCACGGGTGACTATTTTGAAGGGGTGCTGCTCAAATGATTTCAACGTTAAACGCATTTTTTTAATAACTCAGTCTCGGAACTTTACGAACAAAGGTTGTAGGAACGTTTTCTTTGCATCACGTGACGTAAAAAAAACTCTGACGTCACAGTCATTGTTCAAATGTTGAAACCGAAACCGAAACAACACGAAACCGAAAAAATTCGATTATAAAATATTCAGCGGTCCTAGGCGATTATCACATGGTGATTCGTGCGTAGTAGTGTATTCTGCATCATTGTGGATTATAGAGAAGAAAACATTGCGCCATGAAGAACTGTCTATACTCCTTTAAACACAAGGTAGAAAGAAACTAAATAAAGGTGGGGAAATTGAGATTTAGAAGCAAAATTGGTCCTTGATTTCTTTGCAATGCTCTCATACTATTCGTACCGCTATCATCGTGATATTAGCAAGTGTGATATTATATAAGTGAAGAATTAACTATGAAGAATAAGCAGTTACCACAAAACTCGAATCTTCATCGGGTGATAGTTGCAAAAGTGTTTATCGTTAATGGCTTATGGGAGCTCAACGTCCCAAATCGACTCTGGTTATGAAGGACGCCGTAGTTGATGGGCTCCCGAAATTTCGACCACCTGGCGTTTCTAATGTGCACTGACATCGCACAGTACGCGCGCCTCTAGAACTTCGCCTCCATTGAAATTCGACCACAGCGGCCGGGATCGAACCCGCGTCCTTCGGATCAGCAGCATAGCGTTATAACCACAGAGCCACCGCGGCAACTTAGTTGCGAAAACGTATCCTGTTGTTCTGGCTAAATCCATACATTCGTTTAAAACAATACCGAACCACCGGCGCTGTCCGTCATTTTACTTCTCTCGAAGACTAATTGCTTAAAAAAAGTCCTGTGAATTGTTTTTGTTCCAGTTGTCAATTAACACTTTTCAAAGAGTGTAGGTAAAATGCAAAAAATGCAGACGCATAGGCTCATGCATAATATTAAGTGTTTACTGATACATTGTTAGATGTTTCGTTAGGCATTTACTCAATATAGTTCTCCAAACAGGCATACCTTCCTTATCAAACGCATCTATGCTACTCTTGGTTCCTTTAGGTGCCTCCTTACCCGAGGAAATGACAAGGACTCCTTTAAAATATAATTCCACCCTTCATGTCCTCTTGATGACCATTCAGCGAGCACGGGTTTTAACTTGTCATAGAGAAAAGTGTGCGATAAAAACGCGGCAATATTTTCTCTTCAGATTTTTACTCTTGTCACTAATTTGCTCATGTCTCAAAGACACACTGGTGGTATGCTTACCGAGAGACTCTGAAAAATAAGCGGGTAGTTCTGATCGAAGAGTGTATGGCCGGGCTTAATTTGACAGGCTCAGCCTGGACCCCACTACCAAATGAAAGGACGTTTGGTAGCCACGTTTTTCCGGTCGGATGCGTGATCATGGTTAGGAGTCAATGGCTGATAGGGCAAGAAAATTTATACAACAGAGAGGCAGTAAAAAGGAGATAAACATCGTTCACAAGACACATGCATTTTTTTCTTGCAGAACACTGCAAGAGATGCAAAGCAATCCCTGAGAGACGCTGCAGTACAGTACGGATCTTGAAATAGCCCTGCGCAATTACATGAGAAGGGAAAACGAAATATCATTTCATTCTTGCATTTGTGAAAAAACAAAGTTTAAAAAAGTTTAGTTCACTGCGATAGTCGAAACTGCGATAGTCGGAAGAATTAGGGCCACGTATTTAGCCATCCCTAATCCTGAACTTTGCTGCCTCTCTTTTCCGTGGCTACAGGAAAATTTTAACAAGGGTGGGTCGGTAGCGGAAACTACGCCACGGGCTAGCTGTCAGTGCAGTACGCTTACCCGTTATTTTGAGTGCGCTGCATCTGTTATTACGCGCTGCGCACATACCCTAACTTTCACTGTGCTGCTATTCTCTGCATTCCGCCGGGGCACGACTAGCCATTGCCGAGGAAGTAAGAGGGTCTAAGATGGCGCTAACGTTTTTCTGAAGCCGTGCAGAGCCTCGTTCAAAACATCGTGGGATGCAGACCACACCAGGTGTCGTTGCTCCAAAGCGAGGCTGTTGGTTTCCTGCCTAGGGACGGACAGCCCCCTTCGTTTCTTTGATTCCTTCTTAGAGCACGCCACGCATGAGACCCGCTCTCTTGGGGTCAAACCATATCATCACGCGTACCTTCAATTTCACTGAACTGCCTTCGCAGGCAACCAACGTCACACTTCACGTAAATAAAGAATGCAAATATTGTCTCAATTGGGATTCGAACCCTCCGCTGTGGCGTGCTAGAGACTATAGAACATGTTTTAGTGGCGTGTCCAGCGTACGCACGTGAAAGACTCATACTCGCATCTGCTCTGAAGCCTATGGACACATTGCTCCTCTCTCAGGATTTGATCATTGGCGCTTGGCCAGATAGTTTTAGAACTGTAAAGGCAACGCGAGCGCTCTCACGCTTTTTGAGCGACACGAACCTTGTCTCGCGTTTGTGATGTCAGAAAGTGTGCCTTGTTTTTGTTTTTTTAAGTAGTTTTTCATCTGCCTCCTCCCATCATCATCGTCCCCCATCGTGAGCTTCTTTTATCTCCTCTTCCCGTCCCCCAGAGCACAGTAGCAGGCCAGATATTTATTTTTCAAGCCAACCTCTCTGCCTTTCTTATCAATAAACCCTCTCTCTCTCTCTCCGCTGCGCGATGAAGTGAGCTTCGCTGGCCACTACACGAGGGCACTATGCTATCGCCGCCGTCGATTACGCCTCGTGTTAAACTTGCACATCGCCGTCTTGATCAACTTCCATCCACGGCCCGAACACAAAACATTAGCTTAACCTGTGTGTAATATCGTCGGCAGACATGCTTACGACCTAGCAAAGGAAAACCATGAGCCATGCTGGATTAACAAATGCTTTCACGCTACTCGGTTTAACTACATCAAAACCTTACCATTTTTTTGTGTTGACCGAATTCTGTCTTGCCGCTGTGGGAGCGCGGCTTCGTGTCCGCTGCGCTGCATTCTGCAAACCTGCAACCTGAGCTGCAAACTCTATGTCTTGTGTCAGTTAATAAGTTACAATTACATCGCTAAATAATTTCCAGCTATTGTTGCGCATCATTTATAACCTCTGGAGCAATGTTTCCTTAAATGCAGGGCCGCCGCGGTGGCTTAGTGGTTATAGCGCTCGGCTGCTGGCCCGAAAGACGCGGGTTCGATCCCGGCCGCGGCGGTCGAATTTCGATGGAGGCGAAATTCTAGAGGCCCGTGTACTGTGCGATGTCAGTGCACGTTAAAGAACGCCAGGTGGTCGAAATTTCCAGAGCCCTTCACTACGGCGTCTCTCATAGCCTGAGTCGCTTTGGGACGTTAAACCCTCATAAACCAAACCAAACCTTAAATGCACTAGTGCTGACGATTGAAGCTTAATTTGCCCATAGATACAAGCCAAAACTCTGGCGTTGCCTCGTACCGCAAGAGAGGAAAATTGTTTTGTACGTGCATATGCACAATTACCGAAAAACATTATTTTATTGCTCTTCCTTTAGCCTGTAATGTTTCAACTAGCGCTTGTCGCTGTTCTGCATAGTAATCAAGCATAAAGGTCTGAGTTAGATGTTCTTGAATAAAAGCTATATATTTCAGTATGAGTTGTATCAACCAGTGGTGTTTTCTTCGTTTCATTCTAACATGCATGAACAAAACATGCATGCAGCTGAAGAATAAACTCGTTATGCAGGGTAAAAGCTTTGTTACAATGAAACCAAAAATAAAAATGCTTAGGAATACATAACCTTACTTTCTACCAGCCCTAAATGGCCTATTCTTGATCGTTTTTTCAGCTAAACACAAACATCGCAGCGACTGCAGAAGCACGTCTTCGTCTAATGCTCCGTGTTTGACACAGAGCTTCAAAAGATGGCGATATAATGCAACCTGCAATAAATGCTTTCCATTCACCTATAGTGGATGCACGGCTTTTAAAACATGTTTGGTACCTGCGCACGCTGGATGCTTACTTGCACTGGTAAGAACAAACATTTATGCCACATATTGCTTTCTTCTGACTGTATTGTCACCATTTGATCGGGAATACCGTATTTCGCCTTCCTACAATGCCTGAAATCACTCCCCCCGACCACAGCAGTGGCCAAGTGGATTAGAATTCTCCTCGCATGCAGGAGGTGCGGGGTTTGATCCCCAGTGCCGCCGGGTACCCACCGGTGACGCAATGGGTGCAAGCTTTCCCCAGGCCTGGTGCTCGGCTTATCATGGGCGAAATGTTTGGGAAATGGGTCTTTGACCCCACCTTGAGTAATCGAAAATACCTTGCGCCATGGCGCTCTTTGGCCATAGATGCCCTTGCGCCATAAAACTTCATACTCATCAGCATAAAAATAACTCGTCGCAAGAAATGGTTTCTAAGGTGAAAGCAAATGTTATCCTGCAGTACGCGAAGAGGGATTGTGCTATGGAGCACCTAGCTCTAAAGTTTTCTTATCCTCATAAAATCACTCGCCAGATTTAAGAGCAGAGCCTAAATTTCAATTACTGGTTAAATATCTCCGTACCTACCTCTACAGTTAACTGCGGGTTCATGCGATGCTTGGTGCAAGATGCATATATATACAAAGATGCGATGAACAAGAGAAAGTTCTATAGCCATTTTTCGTACACAAAAATATAACTTTTCATTTCAGTTATCACATGCAAGGAAGGCAACATTCTGTTTTCAGGCGGGCTCTGGCAGCCGGAACAGCTCTGTAGTCTACTTAAGACCCATAAAATATTGTTGACTAGACGGACCACGGCTCGCTGTTGGTTCGCATTGTATAGCGCAAGGAGATGGCCTAGGCAGGGCGAGGTGTTTCTTTTATAAGGGGGAGACAAGAACAATGGCGTAAGAGAGGTGACACCGTTGCAATTCTCAGTAATAAGGAGGACTATTAGGACACGCTGAATTTTTAACACGGTGACAAAATTACTCATGAAAATCAAGTTTAACAAGGTCACACAAGTGGAGGAGGATTTTTACTAGCCAGCTTTATAAAAGTCATGAAAATGCTCCTTCGTTGCTGAAAAGGCGCTATATCAGCAAATCGTTAGCAAATGACAGCATAACCATAATTTTACTATTTGTGATTACAATGTATGCATGCATTATTGGCGCCACGTAATGTAAGAAAAGATGCATCAGCTTATTTTCTTGTGCGTTTTCACAGACCCACTGCAGATTCACGTCAGTGTATTGTCAGTTACCTTGAACTTAATTTTTCTGTGTACCAAGGCCGGTCAAAACAAACATTGGAAGGTGATTGCACAACTCTTTAAGCGTAAAATCGGAACTAGCTGCCTCGCGGTAATATTCACGCAGAGGAAGATGCAGCCCCTGCGCGGTGTCCGAGCGGGGTTCCTACTGAGGTGTAGAGGGGATGCTGGCTGGTAGGGAGGTAGGCAGACGGGGATGCACGCCAAGGCCACTGCATTACGAGCAAGGCAGACGGCGACAGGAGACTGTAGGAAACCGCCTTTAAAGCAGCAGAGCGAAGGTGGAGGGAAAGAAAAAAGATACCTGCAGTAGCCAGTAGAAAAGTACCCAGATGAGCTGGGCCGCTGATGAGACACCACCAGGCTGGGGCGCGGTGAGTGAAACGTGTTGCTGTAGCCGCTCCAGTGGTATCTCCAAGCTGGCGGCACTCCATAAAATTAATGAGTCTTGAAACACGAGTTGTGCACGTGCCGTGAGGAGATAAACGACCTTCCCACTGAGAAACACCGAAAGCCGAGAACGAAGTGAAAAATGACCGTTCTCTTCAGTGGCCCGAACGTGAATCTGTAATTCGATCACTTCGCGAAGTAAGGCATTCGAATCGGCTATCGTTCTTGGGAAGAACGACAACTTGTATGGAGTGGTTCTGCATTTGGGCACTACAATTGTTTTATCGTGTTTGTGCCGAGTTTGTCGTGTTCTCTTGTACTGCATATAATTGTCAAAGTATATTCTGGTGTGATTATTGACGATGTTGAATAACACTTTTAAGCGATGCATTTTGCGACGAGATTGCAAGGCGGATTAACCTGAATGGCTAAGAAGATCAGATATCGATACTTGTCTTCCGTGGGCGTTAGAAATGAAACGTAGTGCTCTTTTTTGGACACGATCTATACATTGGGCATCCATTTTCGTATGCGGGTCCCATACTACGTCAGCATATTCGAGTAATGGACGCACTAGAGAAGTGCGTGCCTGCATTGCTTCAATCATCCCCCGAAAAAATGAATTTCATTGTCTAGGTCTACACGTTTATTCATCAGTTGAATCGGAGGTCGCCGTTGTTGACGAACGACTTCTACAGGTGACGCCGCGGCGCATAAGAACGTATTTCAATGAGTTGAAAGCCCGTATCACTTCAGTTGTGCAACCGACAACACGAAACCAGTCCATGCTTTACAGAATTCAATACAGGACGCGAAAAAAAGAAAACAGTGTGTTCCAGGCGAACCAGTGCCGTCGTTAGTTAAAGGTGTGATGGCGCCGCGACTTACTGGTGTGAGTTATTAAAGCTGGAGAGACTGACATAGAGGATAAGTCATAAGGGATAAAAGAAAAGATCCTGGAACTCAGAATGACATAAAAATGGTCATGTGCAAGGAGGGAGTAATAAGCGGCTTGAAATACATTAAAAAAAAACCCGTCTTGCACTTTACCTCACGTCGAGAGCCTAAAATCTGCCATGACCCTTATAAAGACAGAAAATACGTGCAAAATATCTTTATTTTCTATTACCACATTCCGATCTGCGCAAAAAATCTTTTGTTCCATACAAACTAAACATTTTCCTCAATTTACTTGAAACGTAGGTGGAATGAGATTTGGATATTACGTGAAGACGGGTGAAGTGGGCTGGAAAGCTAACGCTGCGAAAAATTCAGGGCTGTGCCTAGTAAGATAAAAGAAACCATTGAAATAGCAATTGTATGCCCCTCTTTTGGCACATTTAGGTGCCGTTAGCGTAAGGCGCGAAGTTGAAACTGCACACGCAGTTTTGGTACAATTTTTCTTTTTGTGCGAACATGCACAAAGAGAAAATGACAGCTTTTGTTTCTTAATTTACAGGAAGGCAAAAACCGCAAGAAGAATGCCAAGCACTTGATGAACTTTCTCCTGAATAGGTGAAACGGCGCAAAGGTTTTGGTAAATGCCAAAGACCTTGAGCTTGCATCGCAAGCTGTATACAAGGTGTTCAAAATTAGGCTTTGCAGATTTCCTAAAATTAGGCTGTTGGTGTTGCGGGAAATTTCACCTCTGCACATGCAATGCAACAGCACAATTAAGCAGCAACAAGGAAAAAAATCTAAAAAATGATTGTCGCCGCCTAGGACCGAGTTAACTAATGTTCATTAATGAACTTTTTATTGGATCCGGTAAGCGTGCATGTTTATATTGAAAACTAAGAAACAGTCGTGTTGCTACAAATTCTGGTTATCATTCTCCTATCGCGTGTCTTCAGAGACATTTACGTCCGAATTTTCAGCTCAATCAGGGCAATTGCGCATTCGAAGCGGTGACAATCAGCGCGAAACTCCTACCAGTGTGACGTGTTATTTCGCATGCCAATGGCGCAGAATAGTAGGTGAAGCTGATAACTTCTTTCTGTTTCGCTTTCGGGAACCTAAATTCAAGAAAGGGACTACACAACAGCTGCATAACACTAGGAAGAAGTTTCCAGTTCACTGCCACCACTTTGCAGGCTTAATTACGCGAAATCAGCGGAGACTTTGTGGGCGAATATCTCGGGACCCGGGAGAAAAAAATTTGCCAAATGGGATAGCCTGGAAATGCGACCTACTCCAGTATCCGAATTCACCCTTGTCGCAATTGTTAAAATTTCTTTCACTATTTTACTTAAATAGGTACCTCACGACCACAATTACTATCTCACTCTCTGTACTCCTGGCCGCCTAACAGATGTGCAAAGGTGGTTTTTAGCACCACTCAGTGGTTAATTTAAGAAACCTGTGAAACTTGATCTTGAACACATTGTGGGTATTGTGTCGAAAAAAGAAAAATAAACGCATAATTCGTATCTACGAAGGAAACTTGCTTTAGGATGTTAGTTATGTGCTTTCTGAATCTCTTAGGAAATGCTTAGACCTGAGATAATGGTAAGTGCTGTGCTGTTTTTCTTCACGAAGATGTTGAATTGAGCTAGTCGCAAGATATTCTCAAGAAGCAACCCAAAAACACGAAGATGAAAAAAAAAGAAACACATAATGCACCAAAGGCAGTACCGTCACCTTGGAAGTACCCCACCTGCTGATTTCTTCTTTTTCGCCATCTTCCGGGCAGGTCTTTGAAAGGCTGTTTGTTACCTTGGGTAGGAGAATAACTCGAAGCATAAACAGAATCGCAGGTCACATTGTCTAGTGGTGTCTCGCTTTTTCTTCGAGTAGATGACAAAATATTGTGAATCAAAATTTCGGCGACGAATAGCTTCTTGGTAATATACGGGTTTTGAGATCAGCAGCTGCGTTATTCAACCAAAGGCGCCGCAGACGGACCACTCACACGTACTACTGAACAGGGGCGAACATTGGTTTAGGCATTCGCAGCGCGCAATGCGATCCACCACCGCTAATCTTATAGCAAAGCCTCTCCTAGGGCGAATCCTTACTGGGAAAAAAACGGCATTACTGCTTGAGTCACCGGGAAACGAGGCAAGCAAGGATGTCAACTCAGGTTAGCGTCATTCGTCGGAAAATAAATTCTCCACCTGACAGGCGGTTATTAAAATTGCTTGGCATTCATTAGGTTCTGCAGTACCATTCAGTAACTTATAAACCGTCTACCCTCTCCTCCTACTGATTCCTTAACATTCGAGGAGTGATCATCCCTCGCAGGCGTAGTGACTCAGGTAAACCACGATATGACACACTGTCTGCTCTTAGGCTACACCAAACTTCAGGCATCACTGAGTAAAAACTGTCGCAAACGAGAGGAAAATGATTCCACACATGCTAATTAGGGCGGCGTGGCAAAGTGCCACGAGAAGCGGCCGGCGTAGCCACCGTTCAGCACAATAATTACGATATGCACTTCATTGAGACAGGTTCGCGGAAGAGGTGCAAGACGATCTCAGCAAGACAACAGCGCTAGCACATTAATCAAACTGTAAATGCGTTAGCAGTAAGTTCCATTCAGTGGTGTCAAAAAAACTAAGCACGAAACTTCTCGAATCAAGAGGCGGCGCCAAGAAAGGGAATAAACGTCTCAGCTCGCGTCAAGCAGCGTCTCGCTTTCTCTAACTTTATGAGAGGCCTCGAACCATCTGTAACCGTAGGTTCGCGCGTGCTGCTTCGCCAATGTAGGTGAGAGAGGATGACAAGGGCAACGAGCTGCGACACGCAGGCCCGAGCTTTGGAAAGTACTACAAAACACAATTCTCCCTATTTTCTGCAGCGGGCCACCCCCGTGCGAACTGCCTTCACGCTACCGCATTCCTAACCGCGCTCTTTTCGCTTTGGCAGTATTTACTCCACCGCTGCGCTGTGCGTTCGCTCCTTTTCATCCTCCGGAGCGCTCTGCAGTTACGCCGAGGGCAACGGCGACGCTCAACGCAGGAACGGGCCCCTAATAACTATGTCTATAATATGAACAGTCCCAAATGCTTGTTTTCGTAACTTCACTCCTTGCTTTATCATGAAATAATCACGCGCAACCTCTACACATTTCTTATTGTGTAAACAGTTTGTGTTTATTACCATTTTTTTTATTCGAGAAGTGTGCCAAGAGGCATAAGTTGAAAAAGGAAGTGGGGGGGGGGAGGAATGCACGGGATTGAAAGTTAAAACAAGGAGTGAGGAACCGTTGCGCTAAAGTAGTCGCACAGGTTGCTAATGAAACGGTTGTCCATAGTCCAATTCACGTAGTCACTTTTGCGGTTCCACCGCGGGCCCACCTCCCTGAAGAGCCGTTTTTTGATAGCAGCCATAGCTGAGCACGTCCACAACAAGTGCCGCACATCACAAATGTCCGGTGCAGCGCTAGAGTGAAGGCACCTGTCAGGCGCTGGCAGATCTTTGGCACGCCACCGATGACGGACAGATGGTGTCAGAGCCGCCCCTGCCCGAATCCGGCGCACGGATACCTCCTCCTGCCGAGTAAGGCTACGGGGGAGAGGGTGCGAACACGAAGGAATTAGAGCGCGTGTTCGCTGGCGCAGAACTTCGGAATCGGAAACAGGGGACAGGAACGAATCTGGGGGAAGAGGGGAAGGTGGCGGATCGTCTGATGTATGAAGATGAGTCATAGCATCCGCTTGTATGTTATGTGGATCCTGGGCATGGCCGCGAATCAAGTGTACGCGCACAGGACATGAATACTGTGCGCAGAGCACATGAATTGATTGTGAAATCTGGAACGTTCGTCGAACAGCCTTAAGCTGTTTAAGGGCGTCGCGGGAGTCGGTGTAAATATGAACTGTATTGAATTTTGGAACGAGCGGAAGCGAAGCAATGGCATTATAAATGGTTTGAAGTTCCCATGAAAGGGAAGTGCACGTATCCGCAGTATACGTCGCGCGAGAGTTGAGATGCGGATGAGATGGACTATACACAGCAGTAACTCAACTCTCTGCAGAATGTGATGCATCCGTGTATAATATGCACCCTTCAGGCAGATACGCTGCTGATACCGACGGGGAAACAGTGGGGCGATTGTCAGTGAGCTGGCAATAGGACCACGGTGGAAGTGTCTTTAAACAATGAAGTTTGAGAGACTGTTTTCGAGCTCTATTTGCCACCCGTTGGACGATGATTTCACTGAGTGTATTAAGTTGGGCGAACTCCTGTAGCACAGGTATGGGTGTTAAACAAGACAGATATTTTATGACGCGCATAGCCTCACGATTGATAGCTTCAAGGGAGTCCCACTGCCTGCGGGTGAGACATTGAAATTGTGCCTGATATACTACCCATGGCTGAAGGATAGAGCGCACAGGCTGGCGGGCCGTATGAGCACGTGCGCCACCAGAGTGCGTAGCAATGCGACGAATCAGACCTAGAGAAGCGTGAGCCGATTTACGGGTGGCTGTCAGCAACGGGGTGCCAGTCCCAGATGTATGGAGGAGAAGGCCAAGAATAGGAACAGTTCCTACCTGAGCAATCAGCGAATTATTTACTGGAAAATTTTAAGGGGGGGCTTTCCGTAAGCCAGTTTTATCTCCAATTCGAATGAAACATGACAGAACCACGAGGTTATATCATCGACATACGCAAGCGCGCGGATAGAAGGGATGGACTCTAGGGCTAGAACAAGTGGAATTAAAGCCACAATAAATAATGTGGGGGCGAAAACGGAGCCCTGCGGCACTCCTCTATTGGAAGTGAAGTTACCAAAGGGCTTTCCGTGGACACGCACGCTGAAGGTTCGATCTGCTAAAAAGGCGTGAATAGAGAGGAGGAACCGGTGAGGGAGACCAAGAGTTTGAAGGAAGGCAAGAATGGCAGAGTGAAGGATGTTATCACATGCCTTTGTTATGTCTGTAGCGATTACGGTTCGTACAAGGTGACTCTACGGAAAGTGGTGATGCACGTCAGCAGCCGAAGTAGCAAGGCCGTCCTTCGTTCGAATTTGTGGGCGGAAACCAATTTGGGAATCTGGGTAACAATCATGGGATTCCAGCCACCACGACAAGCGTGCGGCTAGTAAGTTTTCATAAAGCTTGCAGATGGTAGGCGTAAAGGAAATTGTACGAAGGGCAGAGAGAGATACTGGAGGCTGACCTGACTTGGGAATTGGAACCACAATAGAATGCTTCCAATTTCCCGGCATGACGCGAGAAAGCCACACTTCGTTAAAAGTATCAAGTAGGGTTTGCAAAGCTCTCCCTTCCAAGTTACGGAATAAGGCGTTAGGTATGCCGTCGTGCCCGGGAGTAGTAGTAGTTTTTAAACGTTCAATGGAGGCCAGCAGCTCTGCCATGATGAGGTCAGAAGTAATCCCATCGGAAGGCTCTGTAACCGATAAGTCAGGTGGAGACGTAGTGGTGCAGTCATCGTTTGGAAAAAATTGACGGGCCGCTTGTTGTGCAAATGTGTCCTCATCCACATTTAGCCCGAGGCGAATGCTCTCTTTGTAATCTGCAACCTGAGAAGGGCGCTCCATGGCGTGAAGCACTCTCCAAAGATGTCGATTGCCCTGCGTAGAGGACAGGCGGGCTCACCATGCAGCCCAGCGTTGCCTGCCTAGCCGCTTTGCATAGCGCCGCGCCCGTGCGGTAGCGCGGTGAAGAGTAGGAAGAGCCGATGGGTCATCGGGGTGACGAGTAGCGTAAAGATCCGCCTGGCGACGAAGAGCCCACAGATTCAAGAGATATATGTCCGGGTTTGGGTCGTCTTCATTTACAGTTGTGGTAATAGTGTGAGTAGCCAGAACAGCATACAGAGTAGACAGTGCTGAAGAGGGGTTGAATGTAGATAAATGATTGTCTGCGCGTACAGAGTCCTATGACGTTATTCGTACAGTGCTGCGTATTTTCCGTAGACGCGTAAGAGTGAGGGAGATAAAAATAGGGCTGTGATCGCTACCCCAAGTATCAGAATCAACAGCCCAACGAGGGTTACCGGGGCCTAACCACCAAGTCAAATCAGGTGAATACGGGCCACCTCGTGGGCGGGTAGAAGTATTCGGGTGGTTTAAAAGTTGAAAGGAATGATCCGAAAAGCTCCCTTGGATGTGTGAACCCCTTGAGGAATCCGATGGGTAACCCCAGGCAGTGTGTGCGCCGTTGAAGTCACCACAAACTAGAATAGGGATACCCGAGTTGGTAGAACGTAGAAAACGAACCAATCCCAGATTGGGAAATGCGGAGCCAGGACGACTATAAAAAGAAACTGGGACAAGCGGTGTGCGTGCAGGTTTTACGAGAAGGGCGACAACCTCTTGACGTGTGTTGCACCACCGTGAAAGGTCGAGCGGTGTGTGTGGAACTGAACTGTGAATATAAATTGCAGATTTGCCTGGGCTGAGGGAGGAGGCGGTGCAATGGCGATCAGAGATAGAGGGTGAATGGTATGCGCAGAAACCTGAAAGGCGTGGGAGTGCATTATGCTCTTGCAGTAGGACCGCCCATGCCCTCAGCTTTCCGTCGTGAAGGCGGATGTTCACTTCAGAGGAATTATTTGCGAATCCTCGACAGTTCCACTGCACCAACACCGATGATGATGCGCTATCCATGACGAGGCCGAAGAGCTTCCACGATGAGGGATGTCACCTGCTTCATCAGCGCTAATATCTTATCCACTGTCGGGGTAGTCGCGGCTAACAGGTGGTCGGCACCTGATTGTGACCCAGTGCTTACCCTAGGTGATTCCTCTGATGATTGCTCCCGAGTTATTAAAATTCTTCGAGAGTATTGAGAACGACGCTGTTCCCGGCGCTGGGTGAGTTCGTCTAGTCGGCGGTGAGCCTCCGCGATAGCATTGTCTAAAGCTGTGTCTTCATGTGTGGTATCCACATGTGATGGATGCACTGGACGTTTTGGCGTACCATTTGATCCGGGAAGGTGAGCCGCTTGTGCATATGTACACTGGTGAGGAGACGTATGGTGAGCAGCGGGCTCAGATAAAGGATGTTCAGGGAAGTCGTTGTCGTCACATGCGAGAGCTGCAAAGCGATTACTTGTAGGAACATCCATTTTTGCAGGCGACTTGTGAAACTTCTTCGCTTGCTTCTTCCTTTGACAAGCGGGGGAGCGAATGTCATGGTCCGGCGATTTGCACAGGGCACAAGGAACTGTTGGTTCATTCATGTCGCTCACAGCTGCTGGATTAGGGCAGGTATTTTGCTTATGTCCTTCTTTGGGGCAGTGATAACAAAAAATACTACCTCTCCCCCTGTCCTCTCTTCCTGTCCCCTCATCTCTTTCATTTCATTTCTCCATCCTGCCTGCTATCGTTTATTTCCGCTGCCCATCTCAGGTGCTTCAATATCGATGGCAGATGGCGGGTGGGTGAAAATCTTATACTTCCTTTTTATTATTACTTTTATCAACCACGACTACTACTACTACTTCACTGTTGAAGTATGCGTGTTCTGAGAGCAGTTTTTTTTCGTTGCCAAACGATATGAGATCTCGTGGTTTCAGCACTACCAAATATTTACACTTACGGGAGTTGTAGTGATATAGTATTTGCTTAAACGGAATGATTTTTTCGATACTTAATGACTTAACATTGCATTTTACCAGCCAAAAAATATAAAAGAAGTGAATTATAGCCACTCATTTTGTGTGCTTTTCTGCTCCATATTTGAGTTCTTTGACTGACGGTAGTTAGAAGCTTTTTTTATACTGCGCAAACCGGCCAAGGCAGACACACATAAAAGCGCAGTTATCATCTGTTGCTTCAGCTGAACATTAAATACATAGCATTTAAGAAAGGATGGCACGTGTTCAAATGCAAAATTTTCCAGAAAGTAAATTTTCTTTGCAGGTACAATCATGAAATTCTGGCGGACATCTCTCTGTCCATCCGCTGTCTCCCATTTGTGATGAGGCACAATTCCCCGCTTGTCAAAGGCACAGCCTTCGGTTCACTACAAATTCAAATTGGCTCGCTCCTAGAGAAGAAGACCAATGATGTGTGCAGAGAGAGAAAGAGAGGGTTTATTGACAGGAAAGGCAGAGAGGTTGGCCTAAATAAAGAAGAACTAACCTGCTACTTTGCTCTGGGGAACGGTAAGAGGAGAAAAAAGTGGGTCACAATGGGGGATGATGATGATGGGAGGAGACAGATGAAAAAAAACAAGGCACACTTTCTAACCTTACAAACGCTGTCATGGCTCGTGCCGCTTAAAAAGCGTGACAGCGCTCTTGTTGCCTGTAGCGTTTTAGAACCATCTGGCCAAGCGCCGAGGATAAAATCCTCCGAGAGGGGCCTAGTGTCCAAAGACTCCAAAGTAGATGCTAGCATTAGTCTTTCTCGTGCATATGCTGGGCGCGTCACTAAAACACTCTCTGTAGTCTCTCGCACGCCACATGTGGAACAGTCCGGAGATTCTCTTGTCCAATTAAGTTCACGTACTTACGCGTAAAGGCGACGTTTAAACGTAACCTATGTATTATGCATGCAAGAGGGCGTGGTATTCCGCGAGGAACAGAAAAGGCTATCGCCGGATCTAGCCCTTTAAGGCGGACGTGTCGAGTGTCTGGCAGGGCCCAGTATCTAGCCGTCGCCCTCCTCATAGATCGCGAAAGGAGACATGTGGTGTCCGGTCTAGAGAACGGCACAGCTGTGCCCTGGCCACTGATGAAGGCGCTCCTTGCTTCAGCGTCAGCGGTCTCATTTCCATCGTGTCCGCAGTGTCCAGGGATCCACTGGAA
Source organism: Amblyomma americanum (assembly GCA_030143305.2). NCBI lineage: Eukaryota > Metazoa > Arthropoda > Arachnida > Ixodida > Ixodidae > Amblyomma > Amblyomma americanum. The sequence goes on along the minus strand of JARKHS020001354.1, from coordinate 126,339 downwards.
CACTGTACGGTGGTTTCCTGAGCAGATCAAAAGACTCGAGAGATATAAAGAGGCAGAGCCTGGTAGGCGGTGTGGCGTAGAAAATATCCCAAAAATCCTAGCGCAGATTTAGATTCGGTGAAAATGCACCACTCCTGAAGCGGTTATCAGCGGATATCGCGAATCGCTTCCCGAAGGACCGTTAGCTCTGCAGTGGTTGGAGTAGAATTGTCCTAAAATGAATCTCCGAGTCGTCTGCTGAACAGGGATTACCAAAGCTGCTGTCGATGCCTTCGGTGCGTGCCTTCGGTGACGCAGATCTATCAGTGCATACGTGCACACACTTTTGGCATTCCGACCAGATGTAGGCAAGAGCAAGTTGCTTCAGTCCGCTAACCGGCATCACAGAGATCTTTAGTATGCCAGGGACATGAACGATGAGCCGTCACCCATGGTGGCTGCAAGTGATAATGCGGCAGGGCAGAGTCTGATGGCAATTCGGATTTATGGCAGGGCAGTGCGCCTGCAAAACAGCTGTCCGGTCGTTCACCAAAAATCTTCGTCAGCGGGTGGCAACGGTGCCATGCAAGGGCGCGCAAAATATTGAAGAAGTGGTTTGTGTGAGAGGTAGATCGACATTGGCCATGCACGAGCTTCCTCAATCGGGCATTTGTTCGAGGCACAACGTGGTATGCCGAGGCGTATCTTGAGCGCCTGTGCTTGAACCCTCTCTAATGTTTGCAGGCAGGAAATGCTCATGGTAGAGAGAGGCTGTAACGAATGTAGCCTATAAAGAGATTATAGTAAAGTGTTAGCAAGGAGCACTCCGTTGGGCCCCATTTCATGCCGGCTACGAAGCGAAGGCAATGTCAAAAGCGAGTGAGTGTTTTCTTTAGCATATTTATATGCCTCGACCATGGCAAGATTGCGGACAATGATAATGCCCAAAATTTGTGGTGGGAGACGTATGGTATTGCAACCCTTTGAAGTGTTACCGGGTAGCGTCAGACAGAATTGCGGGTGAATGCGACCACAGCACATTTTTCAGCTGCTAAGTGCAAAGCCTGACGCCGTAGGTACCTTGAAGTAGATGACACGGCACGTTCTAATCTCGCGCACATTTGCGGACCTGTCGAACCCGAAGCCCAGATGCAGATATCATCAGCATAGGCACTGATGTGAATGTTAGTGGGAAGTTCACTCACCAGTCCAATAAATTCAACGTTAAATAGCGTTAGGCTGAGAACTCCTCCCAGAGGAACTCAGCGGCAAGCCTGATGACGGGAAGTCTCTCCATCAGGCGTAGACATGTAAACAGACCGGCCGTTCAGGTAGCTCACAATCCATGAGTTCATCTGGCTACCAACGCCCATGCCGTCAAGGGCATCGAGAATGGCGCCATAAAGTACATTACCATAGGCCCCTTTGATGTCTAAGAAGACCGCAGAGACGAGTCAGCGGCTACGTTTTTCATATTCCACTCTCGATAGGATGTCAATTACGCGATCAATCGAAAAACGTCCCCGCCTCAACCCGGTCATCATGTCCAGATAGAGAGCATTCTGCTCTAAAAACCATTCGAGCCGCGCCAGTACCATTCGCGCCATAAGCTCACCGACGCAACTTACTAGTGCAACTGGCCGGTATGAGGAAAGGTCAAAAGGAGGCTTCCCGGAGTTCAAAAGAGCAACCAAGTGGCTGATCTTCCAGTGTGCTGGAGCGATTCCGGAGGCGCATGTATCATTGTAGCAACTGAGCAGCACAGTTCCGCCTTCCATGCCAATGTGAGAGAGAGATGCATACGAAATCCCGTGAGGACCAGGTGTAGATGAACGCCTAGACGAGGAAAGAGCAGCGTCTGGTTCCGGCATCGTGAATAGCATGTCGTTATTTTAGTCTGGTGAAGGTAGGACAAAAGCCTCCAAACTGTTTGGTGCTGCCGGAGCTGTGCCCGCAACCATTTTGCATATTTCTGCTCGCGGCTGCGGCGGAATGCTATGATTACGAAATCCAAACCTGGGCCGTCTGGCAGGTCTCGGCGGCTCTTGAAAGAAAAAGGCCGAGCGAAACCGACGGACCGTTGCCCCTCAGGGCGACCGACCGCGGCAGTAACACGCGCTGGAGTTGAGTACAGACCACCCGCTGAGAAGACGTCAGGGCCCGCGTCGCGGCGCCATTTAGTCATGGTGTCGTTCTGCAGGCGGCTAAAAAAAGTTTTTTCTTCCTCCTCCTCCTAACTCTACATTATTACGGCGTTGGTAAAGGGACAGGGCATGGAAAGGATACCGTTCTTGTGGAGGTGAACACACGCTCATGGCTACATGCCAGATACGCGAGAGCGGATTGCAAGGGTCCAGCAATGAACAGAACTGCCTCCAGCGTTCTCCCTAATCTCGCGAGGTGGCGCTTTATTTGTCGTTCAGCTTGGACACAAGGGGCGAGATCATACGTGGATGCAGTTCTGCATTTCCTCTCGGTACGCCGACGGACTGCGCGTAGTCTCTCGAATTCTATATACCTCGTGGTCTCAAAGAGAGAGGCCGTAATCAGGTCTTCTATTCTAGATAGTTATGTGAGGTCCACACAGGAAGTCTCCACGGACGTCCTAAAGGCGATCCAGTCTATATCTCGCACGCGAGACGAAGTAGTAGGCGCGTTCTACTTGACGCGTGCATACGGTGGATTGTGGTTACTCCCATGCATTTCCACATCACTGCTCCAGCTGACGTAACGCTGGTGACTTGCTGAAACAAACGCCAGATCCAAGCAGCTGCTGTACGACACCGCTACGCAGGAACGTGGGTGAACCATCGTTGATATTGACGAAATTCTGGGAATGCATAAAGTCAAACAGGTTCCAGCCTCGGTTATTCATAACAGCACCCCCCCCTCCCCCCCCCCCCGCTTAGGGTGGTAAGCATTAAAATCGCCCACTATTATATGAGAAGTTGTGCAACTCTGGATAGCTAAAAATAGACAAGAAATATCAAGGGCATCTCGAGGTAAAATGTAGCCGCGGATTATAGAGAATACTCGTTCTTTTATCGTGACTGTCAAGCAGATGTAATGGTTTGTGTTGTGTAGCTGTACGACTTGGCGGACGTGCGCACTGACTTGGCGTATGCGAACTAACTCTTTGCTTGTTTCGTCTGCTGTGCGAGACCACAGCAGTACGTACCCAAAAAGGTGGAAAGGAGACGCCATGTTTGGCTCACACGTAACAAGCACAGAGAAACGGTACTTGTCCGGAAGTCACTCAGACGACCGCGTAGGCCTCGGGCATTCTATTGCACCACTATACTGCGGCGCACGATCATTGTCACAGTTGACGTGAGTTTTGGTAGTGCCATAATGAATCACTGCAATGCGGCCAAGAGCGGCTCAAGTGCGTCCGAAAACAGGACAACAATCCTTGCTGTTGGCGCGTTCATGCCTCAAAGCAGCAGGCGCATTGAACACACAATCCTTTTAGCACAATGTTCACCTCTTGACCTTCGCGCTTGCCAGGAGTGTCAGCTCGAGTGGAAACCATTATTGGTAGTGACATGGCGATGTCCTTGGGTGGCAGAGCAGGCCATTCAGCATCAGAGGAAAATGATAACACAACTGCATCGGACTGAGCCACTGCGTTAACAAGCGATACTGCAGCAAGCGTCTTGTTATAGTTTTTAGTCTCATGCTGCTTGTCCGGCAGAGCTGATAGTTGCTGCGACGTTGGTGTAGCTAGATTCATTGTATTCTGTTGATCCGGACGTCGGCGCCGGGAACGATGTTTGCGGCGACGAATACGCGCAGCCGCTTGTTGGTGTGTCGAATTGTCCTTCACCATCTTCTTCGGGATGACCCTTTCGTTTTTCATCCTGGGCAGTCCTTTGCTGTTGTTTCATGAGCACCTGAGCACCCGTGTAGTTGGCGCACGTTACAGTCTCCGTCGTGCAGGAGTCATGCTGGTGCCTCCCGCCGCATCGACGGCAGGATATCTCGTTTTTGCAAACAGCACTCACATGTCCTATCTTGTTGCACTTGTGGCACTGAACAGGCCTTGAAGCATACAGGCGAACAGGATGCCTCACATAGCCCTCCTTGACGTGGGATGGGAGAGAGCCAGTTTCAAAAACCAACTTGACACATTTCGAGCTGCCGAAACGATAAATGTCAACTATCCAGGCAGTAGAATTGATCAGCGTCTGGAGGTCTTTGTCATCTATCTCTGTGTTAACATCAGTGATAACTTTAGGGGTAGCCCGCTTCCCGTAAGCAACGTAGGGGTGGACCGTTATGCCACCGAGGACACCAGTTTCTTTCAGCTTATCCACTTAAGCCTGAGATTTTACATCTACGGCCAGAACATTCTTTCATGCATTAATTCCGACTTCAAACACTTGTCCCGGAACCACCCGGTCGAAAAACTAGGTTAGCCGCTTTCTGTTAATGGTGTTGAGATTAGCCGCCTGCGTCGTAGGAATGAAGGCCACTGAGAAAACTCCGGACTTGTCAACAGTCCTCGCAGGCAAATCACACGCTGTTGATGTCCGGCGCAACTTTCATTTCAGGTGGCGCGACTCAACAAGCACGAAGTTGCTGCTGTCAGACTTCATCTCTGTCACCGTGGATTCATCAGACAAATCTGAAGCTCCACATCAGTCACGTTCGTGGCACTGAAGTTGCCAGCTGGAAGAGCCGCAGTCTGCTCGATGGCGACGACGGAACGGTGCAGGGGTCGTGCGCCCGCCATCCCGCCCGCCAACCACTTTGTATTCCTATATTTTGCGCAGATTTAATTATGCTCCCTTTCTACGTACCGCGAAATTTCTCAGATGAAGTTCTTCTCGGACCTGCTCTGTTTGCTCCAGCAATGTATAATTATTCGATCAGGGTGATGAAAATCACCGTCTTCCCTGAATATCATTAAGACGGAAAATTCAGCTTTAGGGACGTAGTTGTGGGCATCACTTTTTGCCTTTTTCGGGTGCGATTTTGGCAGAATATTGTACTGAGGCAGCACAGAATGTGAACTAAAATATTATATATATAAAATATTAGGCGTACATATGCGTTAGAAGCGCTAGTATCGCACAAGTGCAACACGCAGCTGTGCACATGTTATGCAGCAGCAGAAATAAGAGAACGCGTTATTCGAGCAAGCTCACTCAGCAGGAGCACTGTGTCAGTGCGAGTGAATAAGTGTTTGGATTGTGAAGCCTTCGCGTGAAGATATCCTGGTAAACCATTCCTGTAAATGGATGGCGCAAAGTTTCGCAGTGTCGTGGACAATGGAAAAAACAATTTTATCCGGCTTCCAGTTTTTACAGGATATACAACAAAGACAGCATTTGTCATTTAAACGTAAATTTTATCGCTCGCAAAGTCTGATGACATCTGCAAAGGTACTCTACATTCCTTTTTCGTAAAAATTTCGATATCCCTAAAGAAGGAGCCTATTGATAGCTCGAAGGATACCTGGAATGAACTTTTGAGGTTGTATAAAAAATATGTGCATTATGAAGAGTACAGGACACAAGATACAGTTCAGGTCTGAGTTATAATAAACTGCACATCCCAAAGCAAAAGATTTAATTTTAAATCTAATGTTTTGAAGCCGGCACGGCTCCTTCATGAGGGGTGACTTGGGCAGTGGCTAGCGTCTTTCAGTACGGAGGGGATGAAGCGGTCAAAAGAACGAACGCTGTGATGCGAAAGGCGTGGGGGAGGGGGAGGAGAGGGTGGTTAAGGCTGTGAGTCACGTTGTCGCACTGTGGGGAGGCGGTCAATGGCGACTTTTTTCTTTGAGTTGCAAAGCCGAGTCCCTGGGCATATACTGGGGGCAGGTTTCCTTTTGTGCGGTTGATGCTGTTCGGGGTAGTTTAGATGTGCAGGTTTCGACAAGGAGCCTTTTTCTGGTATCGTATAGGATTGGGCAAGTTGGTCAGACATGCTAAAGAGAATAATGGCGCAGCATGAACGGACGAGAACAGCAGAAGGGCACTTTAAACTTGATCGAACAATCGACACTCCGTTGAACCTGCCAAGTCTGAACTGAATCACGCGCCACCTTTTCGGGCTGCCGGTGTTCGAATTTGGTTTTGCCCCTGAGGAAGCCGAGCACCGGGCGGGGGACATTTGTACCCATTTTTACCGGTAGGTTGCCGGCGGTGGGTTTCCAAGCAACCACCTTCCGCAGCTGAGGCGGACGCCCAAGCCCCTAGGCGCTTGTGCGTGTATATGCTTTCCTGCTGTCCTCGTAACTTGATGCTGCGCCATTATTCCCTTTAACCTCTTCTGCTAATTTGTTTCTGTTCCGAGGAGTTCCGAGGACGCTGGTTTCGTCGAAGTTCCTTATGCGGTCAACTTCGAATCAACAAGAGTTGGGCTTGCTTCATGAAGCAAGCCCAACTCTTCGGACCGCGTAGATATATAGCTGCGCTAATTGATGCCTACCCGCCTTGACTCGAACTCTCACATCTAGTATCGCACAACGTATTCAAACGACCCAGACCGACACCACCAGATAAGTACCCGGCATGAATTAACTGAAAAGGCTCCTGCGGCTACAACTGGCAAGTACAGAGAATACGAGCCTCGTGAGGGGATTGTAGTCCCGTTTAGCGTCGCATTTGTGACAGACAACTTCCACTAGTTTTAGCAATGAAAAACAGCAGCTGCACCGTTAAAAACGAAATTTTTGGAAATACTGAGTTGCTGCGTGTGAAATACGCAAGAATATCGCACGTGGAGTTTTGCTTTCGTGAATATATTCAACGCGCTGCGTGTCGACGACGAAGCGGAGGCAAAGGTGAGCCTGGAGGGCGATCAAGCTGGTCGGCCTAGTCCCCGTCACAGAACGCTATAAGATACGCCCCAGTATGCGCGCAGTGCTAGTACGCAGCAATTTCGGTGGACATTCTTGGGTAACAACACAAATATCTGCGGCTTTTGATGGATTACCTCCACCACTTGGACTCGTTGTATTACCCCTACTTCCACTGGATATGCCTCACGACGGGGATGCCGAGAGAACAGCACCCAAGAGGAGCCACTGGAAGAGTCACAATGAACCGCGGAAATAAAATCCGATGAAGAGGTGGATGAGTTCCTAATGAATTACGAGCAGGTGAGGAGGTACAATGACTGGGGTGCTACCATTAAATTAGGCAGCATTGTATTTCTGATGATTGTGAATTTTTATCACGCAAGGGCATCTCCGGCCAAACAGCGCCATGAAACGAGATGTTTTCGTCTTCTCAGTGTAGGGTCAATGACCAATTTCCCAATTTGAAAAATTACAGCGCGGAAAACGGGGACTTCAAGGGTAGAAAACACAGGACAAGAGCTGTTCTGTGTTTTCTACCCTTGATGTCCCCGTTTTCCGCGCTGTAATTTTTCAAATATGATTTCCAGTGAAACAGCGCAACGGCACAAGGCCAGAGGACAAGAAAGGACGATACACAGCGCTGACTAACAACTGAATGTTTATTCAGTGAGCCATGCTTATAAAGGCGCCAGGGACACTGAAAAAACAGAAAAAAACACACACAGAACCGTGACAGATATCCCTACAACCAGGCACGTATTTGATAACACAAGGCTAATACGTGTGCAAAAATTCATGTTCTTTCTGCAAGATAGCGACAGAAGGGGTGTTACCGCACCTTTGCCCCAGCTTCAAGATCTCAGACGCTTCGATAACTTCTCTAGTCAGCTGATCATTGTGTCTATCAACAATTCTGCTTTTTTCATACAGAGGCTGGCACGAACAATCACGACAGTGAACACCAATGTGGCGGGCAGCGTTCTTGACATCATTTTTGTGCTCCCTCAGCCTATCGTTCAAACAACGACCAGTTTGTCCAACATATGAACCACCACAACTCAAAGGGATCAAATAAACCAGATTCTCTACACACTTCACAAATTTTACCTCATGCTTTTTTGTGCAGATAGTTTCACCTTCATTTGACTTTTTGGGGCTATTTACACGCGCGCACAGACTTCTCAATTTCACAGGAGCTGAAAACACATCTACTCCGGCTCTCTTACCTATTCTTTTCAAATTATGCCCTGCAGTGGGTGTAGTAAGGCTGATGATGATGATGATGATGATGATGAGACAACCTTGGTTTTAGATGAATTGAGAGTGAGCCCATTCTTCAAGCACCAATCAGAGAAGGCGGATATGTCCGATTGCAATGACAAGCAATCATGAAGAGTATGTATTGCCTTGAACATTTTTATATCGTCCGAATAAAGGAGAAAGGAGGAGCTTTTGACCACAGAGGAAACGTCATTGATAAAAGCAGAGAACAGAATCGGACCTAATACCGAGCCCTGAGGAACTCCGCTGGTTGGAGTGTAAATAAATGAGGTCTGTCCATTTATACTGACAAAGCAGGACCGATCAAGAAGATAGTTGCGTAGGAGGGCTACAATTGAAACGTCGATCTCAAACAGCAGAAGCTTTTGAAGAAGTAATGAGTGAGTAACAACGTCGAAACGTTTGCTCAAATCACAGTACACAGCGTCTACCTGACTCCTCTGAAGAACTTCAGCTGATGTATACGTCATAAAAGTCACAACGTTAGTTGTAGTAGAACGACCTTTTATGAAACCATGCTGATTATGTATGATTACATGTTTGAGGTGGAAGGAAAGTACTATGTGCAAAGCTAGTTCAAAAAGCTTAGAGGTTGCACAAAGAAGAGAAATGGGGCGGTAGCTCGAAACATCAGATTTGTTTCCTGATTTGAAGACAGGGAAAACACGCGCCGTTTTCCACACGTGGGGAAAGGCAGAATTTTTCAAACAGTTATTAAATATCGTGGTTAAAACAGGGACGAAGGTACTATTGAAGGCTTTTATTATGGCGGCTGGAATGCAATAATAATAATAATAATAATAATAATAATAATAATAATAATAATAATAATAATAATAATAATAATAATAATAATAATAATAATAATAATAATAATAATAATAATAATAATAATAATAACCTTTATTAAGCACCCAGGAAAATCAGTGCAGCAAAACGGGCCCATCTAAGCCAATGGTGGCTTGTGTGATGCGGCCCGGCATCGTCAGCTAAGTCATGCGGTTGCAGTATTCATGCACATATTTAAAACGGTAAAGAAATAAGGAAACAAATAAGAGTGATCAACGTAGATCAGGTTTTTAAGGCATTCAAAAAAAGCATAGAGTAATCAAAACTAAACTGCGACAAGCAAAAGGAAAATAAAGGCATACATATACGTATTACAACATGTGCATTAGACTCTTCAATTTAAACCAAGAGTCCGGACAAAAATAGTCGTCCGATAAATTATTAAATATCTTGGCGACATACACGCAGCGTGTTGCTGCTCTGTATCTAGTAGATACGCGCGGTACAACGAAGCGCATTACTTTGCGCAGCAGTTGCGGAGAGACGTGCGGGTGCTTAAATTCTTCCGTCCAGAAATGGCACGGCATGACCGAAGAAATAAATAAGGATTGAAAGGACGGGAAAACGAGATCATGAAAAGTGTCTTTCTTTGAGGGTGTCATGCGATTATACGCCACACTTTTTATTGTATTTTTAAGAGGTTATCAAATCTGTCCTGCCAACGTTGGGAGCAGAAAGCGAAAACCGTTATACCATACCTTAAGGTGCTGTATGCAAGAGAATGTACTATAATTGTTTAGTCTGAAACGGCACCAAATAATTATTGTTAAAGAGCAAATATGCAAAATATCTGCAACAGATCCGCAACATGCAACAGATGCAACAGATTTAGTCAGCGTCTAAACGTTTACGGCGGGACGTGTATGTCACAGTAGGTGTTTGTAGAGAATGTGATGATGCAGGGTATGCCGGGTATATAAAGCCGATCAGTACGGAGAAGGATCCAACGCTAACTTCTGGTTAATTCAAGAATAAATAAAGTCGAGAAGGCCCTTTGTTCTTCGCATTTCAAGTTATTCAGTATAATTAACAGCTATCAGCAGAGAGGGTTGTGGTGGATTTTTTACTTGCAATCAATAAACCGAAAAGCTTTTCTCTGAAACCTTATATTTTGTTAATATTAAGTTAGGTAAATGGATATCCCATGCTCTTGAAGCATATCCGAGCCTTGGCCTGATCTACGTTACATATCTCAATAGGTTTAGGTAAGAAGCAGAATTTCCAAGTTCATGCCTGAGGAAACATAGCTTTCTAAACGCGGGCGAACATATGTTGTTTAACATGGCTTCGTGGAGATGCAGGAGTATACACGCGGTTTATTGGATTCGCATTAGGGGTTATTTGGAGAGAGACAAATTTCAGAGGGCTAACAAATAGTGCAAACTCACAGCATGAATCAAGCACATTTTTGAGACTCAGATGTAGCTAATTTGGACCCCTAATACAGAAACCTAGACGAAATACTACACCATCATCAGCTAACAAGCGTATATGTCTCCCTGAGGTAGTCACAATATCACAATATCATTGATAAAACGAGGAAGAAGACAGAGGCCGTAGAAATTTTCCTTTCGGAAACCCAGAGGTGAGTGGCAGATAACTGGAGGTGCGCCCATCGACGGAAAAAGCTGTACTCTATTCTTAAGATAGTCTCCAATCAATAACATCAAAACGTCTGGAGGATCAATTTTTGTTCCTGAATAAGGTTTCCATTATTAACATTTTGAAACGCTTTGCTCAAGTCCATAAATATGGCGTCTATAGGACTGTTGATATCTACTGTTTCAGGAAAAGTATCTACTATTCTAACCAATTGTATCGCTGTCGAACAGACCTTTCGAAATCCATGCTGAAAATTGATTAAGAAAACTCTCTGAAAAAAATATTATTACGTCTGGATTAATGTTTCCAACATTTTACGCATGCACAGGTTTAAAAAATTGGGCGGTTATTTTGCACTAAAGAGCAAGTCGCCTTTCTTAAAGGTGGCAACGACAAAAGCTGGCTTCAATTCTATCGGAAATTTTGATGACAGTAGTTATTTTCTGAACAGAACAAAAACGAAATTCCAGATGATTGCACCATAGCGCATAAAAATCACATACGGTAAATTATCAGCGACAGGAGATTAATCGGCACTCTGATTGACTATACCAAGGCGGTGTTCATACAACTTCCCGAAATAGTGCAAAACTCGTGCCATCCAGAATTCATTAGGAGCAGAATCCGCAAATTGTGTTTTTTTTTGCGAATGGCCTCAGCGTTCCAGGCGATTCAGGCCACAGCGGCAGGCTAGTGCATTAGATATCAAATTCATGCAAAGCGCTCTGAAAGCAGCCCTTTAAGCCTTGCTAGTTGGTGGGCTTCTCAGTGAGAGGGACGCTAACTGTTCTTTAAAGCAACTGAAGAGGTTTTAGAATTTGATCAGTTTAAAAGCGCCGAATGTGTGAAACATGCGGGTAAGGCTTGCGAAATTGTTTTGTCCTAGCATTTGAAATGGCGATCTAATCGCCGAATAAAGCGGCGTCGGCGTTGAATATTCTCTGCAGAGCACAGGGCCTAACAGAGGCCCCATTAAAGACGTCACATACGGCGGCATTACTTTTCGAGCGAATGAACAGTGGTTCCATGGAAGAAAACCAACGCTACAAAGGTGATTCTCACAAAGAACTGCTTCGGGTTGTCGGAGGAAGCACAGTATGATTCTGACGAATGCAGCAGACGTCTGAAGTTTCGGCAGGAATGGCATCATAACGTGTTTTCTCGGACTTGCCTAACAAGAGAAGCCTGAGCGTCGTCGTGGTTTTAATCGAAGATTACGCCGCCATTTTAAATGCTAGTGCGAAACTACTTTGCATGCTTTACCTACCAGCTCCGTAGTTTCGAATTCTTTAAAAACCTCGAATTCTCAGAAAACTACTTCAGCTTCCTTTAAAGAGAGAAATTTATTTCTCAGCATTTGCGGTCACATGTGGGGTGACAAACTGAATATATTCAGAGAAATGGGCTCCTGCATGCGTGTTAGGCCCCGCTTCGAGATGAAAGTCTAAGCCCTTGAGCGTCTTTCACAGCGACTGAAGTTCCAGTTAGCAGTTGCCCTCTAAATAATTTCTTTTAAATCAAGAAATTGATGAACAGAAGTGTAACTCTCAAATGTGCCTTAGCAACGGCATAGCTGTCCGACCAATGACACCTTACTGAAGGCGCTGGAATTTGCATGTATGTTAGTTAGAAAATGCATTTACCCCATTTAAAGTGAACTGATTGCCAAGTCATTACCCCTTTACATTGTCGGGTCCGCTCCAAAACATCTTCTGCGTGTAGCTTTCGAAACAAGGGTGACTCTTTTAAGTCAACATAGAAATGCCCAAATTGTGATTCCATGAAAAAAAAGTGGCCCAGCTGCTCCTTCGTCAGCTGAAAATGCTAACATTGAGCGCCAGCTAAAAGATCTAAATGACAAACTTTCTCTGCTTCTTCCTCTTGTGGTAAAGATTGACGCACTGAGTGAACTTGTTGCGAAAGTTGATGGAATTGAAAGCTCAATTAAGCTCGTTTCCGACCAGTACGATACCGTGCTAGAAAATCTTTAGAAACAAAAGAACGACATGGCTGCCCTAAAAAAAAGGGTAGAAAACATTGAAACTGGAAAATCCCCATCACCCAGGCAAATACATCTTCAGATGAATGCATTAGAGCAGTACAACCGCAGTCTGAACATGGAAGTGTATGTAATCGTTCTGGAACAGCATGAAAACCTTCTCCAAGTAATGAAAAGCCTAGCGGTTCGCTACAACTCTCAACCCTAAAGAACTCGGACCTTGAAACCCTGCATGGCTTGTCAGCGAAAGCTGGAAAGGAATCAGTGATTATTGCTAGATTTTGTCTGGCATTTCTAAAACATGAATGGATGAAATGTCGTACTGCTCTCAGGACAAACGATTCGGATGTGAAACTTCTGGACAACTTGACCGCGGAAAACAAATGGTTACTCTGGCTAGCCCGCTCAAAAGGAACCGAACTTAGCTATGCCTTCATGATGCAGAAAGACGGGCGCATTTTCGCTCGTAGGGCAGAAGGCGACAAGGTTCTTTGGATCTACGATGAACACGATCTGGAAAAAATGTAATGATAAGCGGCGAGTGTTTACTGCTGTGGCCGGTTTCTCGGCAGAATGGCAGGTCCTGACGCTGGTCTTCTCTATCATGACAAAGAATCCTTTCGCAGCATTTCTTTATCATTGAAAATGCAGTCCAAGTGTTTTTCCTTTTACCACCTAAATGCGCAAAGTTTTCGTAACAAGAATGAAGAGGTTTGCAGCTATTTATCTTCGTAAAAGCATGAGTTTGATGTTTTTGGGTTTTTCAGAAACCTGGTTCAGAGATTCTGATGATATAGTGCATTTTGATGGTAATAGATGTGAAGCTTTATGCAGAAAAGCTAAAATAGGCGGTGGTGTGTCAATTTATATTAAACAAGGCCTTTGTTATGAAGTTGCATCTGACTCCACACTTTTGAACCAGAACATTGAATCGTTTTTTGTCAAATTCAGGGCATTCATGCATGGCATTGTTTACAGACCGCCGTCAGGTCCTTCCGAAGAATTCTTCAGGATTCTTGAATTAATGCTAGAAAAACTTTCTGTAATAGGAGTTGCTGTTATAAATATGGGTGATTTTAACATTAACTTGCTTCGCCCCTCACATGCATTTGGCACTTTCGTTGATATTCTGTCTTGTTATGGCTTCTCCAACGTTATCAAAGCCCCAACCCGTGTCTCTGTCAATACTGAGTCATTAATAGACCTCTGTTAAATTTCGATCACGAAAAAAAAAAATGGCTGGTGTTCTTGCCAGTGGCATCAGCGATCATTTATCTATTTTTTGTTTTGTACCAAGAGGGCGGTGTACAGATTGTCGATGCACAAATACTGCACGCACTACTCGAATGATAACAATGAGAAGTATTGAACAGTTCCGATCTCTTGTAGCCGCTCGCTGTAGACTGCCACGAACTTTTAGCACTCCAAAACCCCAATGTTTGTACGAACGATTCCTAGCAAAATAATAGAATTATATGACATCGCATTCCCCCTCGTAACAGTAAAGAAAAGCAAAAGAGCCAGAACACCTTGGATTACTTGCGAGCTACTGCTAAGAATAAAAGCTCGAAATGCTCTTTTTCACGAATTTTTATCATGCAGAGATAAAAGGTTGTTCGAGGAATAAAGAAAACCGCAACAAGTTGGGTACCGATATAAAGAAAGCACGCATTCGCATTATGCCAACAAACTTGCTGACTTTTGCTATGATCCTCAAAAGTCTTGGCACGTTTTAAAAAGTTTACTTAATAACGTCATACCTTTATACCCGCTGAATAAAATATCAGTAACCCAATGTTTGGCGGTGCTGCTCGGAGCAATTAGTCCAATAGAGATTTTTTTAACCTCTGGATCTTTTACTGCTCGTGGTTCTTTTGAGTTCGAAAAGTATATTCAATGTAACCCATCAAACTTCACGTTGTTTTACCCGACCACATGAACTGAAATTGTATACCTATTCAACGGGCTTAAAATAGCAGTTCTTCTGGTTTTGATGGCATTCTGCAGTACCAATCAAAGCTGTTTCTCATATTCTCTCCGAAGTCCCATGCCACCTAACAAATCAGGTATTATCTACCGGAATATTTCCAGATAAAATGAAAATCGCTAAAGTCATAGTTCGACACAAAGGCGGTGCTGCCGACTGTATCAATCACTACCGTCCAATATCGGTGCTCCTGCTGTTTTCCAAAATAGTAGAAAAAGTAATTCATACAAGGTTAACTAAGCACTTAACTTAAAATGCACTGCTCTCTGCAGCCCAGTATGCTTTCCTGAAGTGGAAATCAACTGCATCTTCACTAGTATTCATTAAAGATCAGTTAGCATATAACATAGAAATGCAGTTGTTTGCCATAGGAATTTGTCTCGATGTTAACAAAGCTTTCGATTCGATTAAACATCAAATACTTTTACAAAATTACCGCACTACTTAATAAGGGGCATCGCAATCCAGCTATTTCGCAGCTATTTGTCCAACCGTTCTCAATTTGTCGTTTTGAATGATATTGCCTCGGTTTCGGAGTTCATAAAGTATGGAGGTCCTCAGGGTTCCATCTTATGCCCTTTAATATTTCTTAGATATATTATGGCATCATTGCTATCCCTGGAACTTCTAATTTATTGCTCTATGCCGATGACACTAGTGGATTTTTCCCCCACAAAACTTACCCGCTCTAATGTCTGTGGCAAACAAATGGCTTGCATATCTGTCGGAATGGCTTTGTGCCAACCAGCTGATGCTAAATGTTAATGAAACGAAATATGCAATTTTCAACCTGTCAATAAACCAATAATTAGATCTATCCCCCTTTCCTTCCAGTCCAGCCCCCTAGAACGTGTTTCAGTGCATGAATATTTAGGCGTGCTGTTTCACGAAAACCTCCGTTGATGTTACCATGTAGACCTTGTAACCATCAGAACCGCCCGATACATTGGTATACTAAATAAATTTCGCCCCCTTCTCCCAATACATTTTACTAAGCAACTATATTTTTCCACGGTCTAGTCTCGAGTGCAGTACTTTTTGTTAGTATGGGGAATAGGCACAAAAACAAGCATGGAAATGTTTACATTCTTAAAAAAAGGCTTGCGTTTCATTTACAATCTATCAAGATATGACTGTTTCAGCATACTTTAAAAGAAGCCAGATATTAAGTATAACAGCACTCTATAATCAACGATTGTCCGAATTTATATACATGCAATACAAAACTGATTGTGGTGCGTTCTTAATTGCGTTTACCAATACAGATCCACACTATGGTTTAAGAAAAGTCAACCTTCTAAAACCTCGTATAAGAACCGGGTATGGTGACCAGTTAATTCACTGGCAAATCCCGAACCTTCTGAACAGTTACCCTTGCATATTTGATCTCCTTGAGCAATCAACATTGTTTTCATTTTTCAGGAAAAAAACTAAACTATACGTTTTGGAATATATGTGATTATTTGTGCCCTTTTCCTGCTGTGCCCTCGCATTTCTGATCTTGTATCTGTTTGTTTGATGTACGTAAAGTGCTGTGTTTTTTTTTTAATGCGTTTGTATGTGCAATGTATCCACGACCAATTACTGACAGTTTTGTTTTGCTCCATGCCCGCTGCAGGTGTTGCACATGTAATCAGTGGTACCGAAGGCCCTGTCAGGTGACTTTTACGTCACCTTTAGCCTCGGTTCTATGGCAAACTTGTATTTGCTAAAAAAAGAAAAAATTCAATTTCAATTTCAACAACGAGCGGCATGTGATGTCTCCTGTGGGAGGACAAATTTAATCTATTCAAAGAAATGGGCTCCTGGATTCGTGTTAGGCCGCGCTTGGAGATGAAGTCTAA
Source organism: Amblyomma americanum (assembly GCA_030143305.2). Classification (NCBI taxonomy): domain Eukaryota; kingdom Metazoa; phylum Arthropoda; class Arachnida; order Ixodida; family Ixodidae; genus Amblyomma; species Amblyomma americanum. The sequence continues at coordinate 109,987 of JARKHS020001354.1, read as the reverse complement.
AGCCCTTGAGCGTCTTTCACATTGACTGAACTTCCAGTTAGCAGCTCATCTCTAAATAATTTCTTTATTATCATAAAATTTATGAACAGAAATTTAACTCTCAAATGTGCCTTAGCAACGCCGTAGCTGTGCGACAAATGACACCTTACAGAAGGTGCTGGAATTTTCATGTATGTTAGTTAGAAAATGCATTTATCCTCTTTAAACTTAACTGATTGCTGTCATTACCCCTTTACATTGTGGAGTCTGCAGCAAAACATCTTGGGCAAAGACATTACTCGTACGTTATTATTTAAAGCACGTGACATTTGGAAGTAAGTGAGAGCAATAGCTTGAAGTATTACACATTCCAGACCTTGTACGACGTTAGCAACCCGTACCATCCTGATGGGCTCGAAAAAAATAGATTGGATGTCCAGAAAATAAACGCAATACAAGACAAAAGCAAATGGTTTGGCTTACAGCGCAGACTACGGAAAACAAATTGATCTTCGGCCCACACAATACTTCCAAGAATACATGAAATGCCTGGTCCCGAAATGACTTTAAAAGCTTGCAGAACACTTACAGGCGGGATTGCAGTAAGAGTACAACCGTAGGACTTTTAAATAAGAACTCAGATGCTTTTTTATTAGATAATTTGCAATGGTGGTCCCCATCGGTGACTACTCGTGCTAAATGTTGAATATTGTCGCATTTAAACCGAAAATATGTAGCACATGGAGTATCGAGAAGAGTTGCCCACAACGGCGCCCATATAATCGACTTCCTAATTTTTCTGTCTACCAGCGGATTGGGCAGCACACGCGAAACGCCACTTTAGGAACACCCTCATACGGAAGCTCGGCGAAGCACAGCAGAAATTACGAAGTAGGAGCGCGCGCAGCAAAATTCCAAAAGCTTCTCCTAATGATATGTTTTATCCGGTCATTTGATTTTAGCCTCGCTGTGCCACCCGATGTGGTGCAAACGATGCTACTCGATGAACCAGTGGTAGTTCTTATACACTGAGTCGGCCCAGGATATGTGTAGCTTTAAAAAGCTAATTTTCCTCAGTGGGATACGAAACCACAAATTTACTGGACATGATGTTTCTGATGATGTCAATCAAAACTCACACACGTCCTGTATACGAGCGCTGGATGTTAAAGGATGAAAACAATTTACGGGCTAGGCTTCTCTAGTGGTATTTTCATGGTACGACACCATTCGGTCTCTATCCGATCGGGCATCTGAATTGAACACCGCTCTGCAGAAGAATACTCTGACATACTGGTTAGCTTTCTTGTTGCCCTCTCTGCCATAGGGACCTAACTTATACCAATTTAATTGCCCTTAAATTGTGTGGCGAATATTTGGATAGAATTTTGAATACTCTATGTTTACGGAGCCTTTCGTAGGATTAAAAACGCTCCCCCTCAGCCCTCGCTCCCCAAAAGCTATGGAGTCGTCTGGAGGCAGTTACAGACAGGAGCCTTTATAGATCCGGACATTTATTCTAAATTCGCTCCGGATGAATTCATATCCGTCTGCGTTAAGTGCTGGGCACCCAGAGCCACGCACAATTCCATTCTTTTTGAACGCCTGCCACGCGGACATGCCCCAGAAGTATCTGCTACTCTACATACTAGAGCAGTGAGAGACTGTGTTATCCAGCTGAGACATGGCGGGAAAACTCTGTGGTACGGGCAGGGCGGAAGAGGTCGCTGCAAGGTTGTGGGTACAATCCACCCGCGGCCCGCTACCCGGTTTCTTCAGGGGTGTGTGCTTGGAGGAGGCTCTGCAAACCCCGCTGCGCTCCTTCGGGGGCAAACCCAGTTTCGAACAACTCAGCCTGCATAATTGGTTCGTGTTTGACTCCCAATTGAAGAGTTCGACTCAAGGCTCTTACGCTATAACCAGCGTCAAGTTCAACACTAAGGCCCTTCGTCAGAAGCGATTCAGATTATCACTGCGGTCATGGGCAAGTACGGTTTTCCCGGCTGTCGGACCATATTATTTTATATATGCGAAATATTATTAGCACTCTGTATTTTTTATCCCCTGGAGATTTTCAACGCGAGCGGCACAGTCCTCTGTTCCTTCACGTCGAACGCCGCAATTACTGGGTTCGTTTCATCGGCACTGTGCTGCTCAAACTGTGTCGTAGTGCAACATGATTGTTGCTAGGCTTAGTAGCCAGCAGTAAACAGCTAGGGTTAAAAATTTCTTATACTGAAACTACCATTTTCAGTTAGTTTACGACAAGGTGATAGAATTACGCATAGTCGCATGGCTGTTAATCTTTATCAGAACTACCAGTTGGAATGGTTTTCCAACGCAATTAAAGATTATTGCTTTACAACTTCTTCAATTTCCAGAAGCGCAATTGTGAGGTTTTTTGTGTTATCCAGCCGGTTACGCACTCTTTTTCTTCTTTAAAACTTCATACTTGTTTAAATATATTGCTGGCTGTATTACGAGCAGAGAAAATGCAATTGCTTCTTCGCTAGCCACAGCTTACAAAGAAAGTTTTCTAAGAAATGCGCTTGCATTTATCTAAAAAAAAATTGCTGTTTGCAAAGCGCATGCTCTTTGTATCCGGGAATAAAATGAGTACGGGAGGCAACGACATTTCAAAGTCTGCATTGTGCTTCGCACGAGCATGGGCAGTCAATTTGCAAAAATGCTAGTTCTTTCGACGTGGAACTTGGGGGTAATGGCTGCTACGAAAGTCATAGGCTGCAGATCAGACAATGAAGACTCCAATATTTCAACTCTTGAACAATCAGGTAAGCGAGAAGAAGAAAAGGCTTTTTTCATCTACCAAATCACCCCAGGTCAGTTTTTACTAGAGATTTTTTTTTTTCACAAAGCAACACCTTTTCTGAGGCCTCGAACTTTTTTTATTAATTTCTTCAGACAATAATAATATTTTGCGAGGCACTGCAAAAGCTTCATAAACGGACTAAGAGGCATTCAGCGGGAGGTTCTACCAACATTAATTTGGTAGTCGACACATGTGACCTCGCTTATACTCTCAAGAAATAGAAGTCCAATGTGAGGCATCTCATGTCATGAAAAGATAGTATCCTGTTCGATAGCCTGAAATAGTGATGAAGTTGACGTGAATTACACAGCATAAACACGAGAATCTTACCGACGTGATAACACCGTATTCATTCGAAACCACGCTGCCCGCAATTCTAAGCAGACACACGAAAGTTGAAGGCCAAATAAAAAATACTTTCCTCAAACGTAAGCCGGCCGAGAAAACGAGCGAGAACGATAGCAGGGACAGTCCGGAAACGGCTTCATTTTTCACAAACCTCCTCCCGCGCACATGTTCTCGTCACTGTCCATCTTATTGCTCTCCTCATTACGAGGTACGCAATCTTCTGTCCAATTAAGTGCTTATCAGATGCTGCACTTGCTTAACGAGCCTGCAACCAAGCTTTTCGTGATATAATCCCAGGCTGCAGCGATCCAGCCAGCTACAACTCCTAGCGAGGCATGCTTGAGGCGCCCTGTTGGAGTCATCTCGCGCCTTTCACTGGTTCCTTGAAATATCTCGTTCTCTTGCCAGCTCTCTCGCTTTGGCCTGTAGAATTTCTATAGCCCCAGAAAGTGCCTGTGACCTTCGCTATTTGGCGTACTACGCCAGTGCCCATTCAACCTCTGGATGGCGGCCTTTCTTCGGGATCGTGAAGGTCCTCTTCGTTGTGGCGGAAGCAAAATGTTTATCATGCTTTACCTTCTAAAGGGCTGCGTTTGTTTCGTCCACGCTGAAGTCCTGACCGGTTTGCAGGTTTTAAGGTTGCTCCGCAGCGAGCACACTTTTTCGCTTGAAGGTGGCAGTGTGAGGACACCGCCTGCTCGGTACGGTATGTGTGTGAAAAGCCACGTGTAAAAACCTTGGACTACTGCGGTACGTATCCATGCTACCTCACGAAGAGAATATGATGTCAGAGTGGCAGCCAATGCTCATGTGTCTGTTTATACGTATAGTACGTATAGTAACTGTATACTCTACGTATAGCAACGTATAGTAACTGCTGCGGTGTCATCTTCTGTTAGCATCTCGTGGGGGTGCGACATGCATCCTACCTTTATTCGTCTTTCTGCGTAGTCGTCGCATTTTATGGGTACAGTGGCATATCCTCGAATCTAAGCCAACATATGAGTTTCATAACTCTTGTTTCTAAAAAAACTACCGGCCTAGATATTAATAAGAGAGAGACAGAGAATGAAAGAAACGCAAGGAGGTTAACCAGATGTGAGTCTCTGGTTTGCTACCCTACACTGGGGATGGGGGATAGGGGTTAGAAAGATGACAGAGAGGAAAACGAAAAAAAAAGGAACGTGCACACATGGAGACACACACACAAGACGTTCCAGTTAAAGTCTTTCACACAGGCCGGTAGATTGTAAGAAGCGCAAAAGCGCTTGCACGGCCTTCTTCTGCGATGGTAGGTCCTTTAGATGTTGTAGAATTCTTTCTTCGGATAGCGGTTGGTCGTTCAGTTGGTCAAGTTCGTGGCTAAGGCATGCCCTCTGTGGACTGTACTGCGGGCAGGAGCACAATATATGGCCAATTGATTCTTTATGGCGGCAGTGGTCACAGGTTGGGGTGTCGGTCATCCCTATGCGGAAGGCATAGGCTTTAGTAAAGGCAACACCCAACCAAAGTCGATATAAAAGCGTGGCGTCTCTACAGCGAAGCTGTGATGGCGCTCGAAGACTTAATGTTTGATCAAGTGAGTACAGTCGCGTATTTCTTAAATGTGGCTCATTCCATTGCGACTCGGTGCACTGCCGAGCAAGTAGGCGGAGCTTCCGTGCCGCGTCAGTTCTAGAAAGAGGAATTGGGACGTGGCGCTCCTCAGTATGGGCTGAGCGGGCAGCGTGATCCGCCCGTTCGTTGCCGATAATCCCGCAGTGACTTGGAAGCCACTGGAACGTTATTTCATGGCCGGCATCATTTATATGGTGCAACGTCTCTGTAATATGGAAGATTAGTTGTTCGTGCGGTCCGCGTCGTAGAGGTGACAGTAGAGACTGCAGTGCCGCCTTCGAATCGCAGAATATTGTCCATTTGTGTGGCGGTTCATCGCCAATGTGATGAAAGGCAGTTAAGAGCGCTGCGAGCTCTGCTGCCGTCGATGTTGTCGCGTGGGTCGTCTTAAATTTGATTGTTGTAGCTTTCGCTGGAATGACGATTGCCGCCGCGGAGCTGCTTGGAAGGACAGATCCATTAGTGTAAATATGCGTTGAGTCACGGTAGTTCTCGTACAAATGTAGTAGCGTGAGCTGTCTAAGGGCTGGTGATGACATATCAGCTTTTTTCGAGATACCAGGTATTGCGAGGTTGATTTTTGGCTGAGCGAGGAACCATGGAGGGATCGAAGGTCTCGCAGCCGGAGTTAAACAAGCTGGCAATGATTCTTCATATGCAGTTATCGTTTGGCTGAAAGATGTGTGTGGCCTGTCCGCTCGTAGAGAGGCTAAATGGTGACGAGGATTCCTGTCTAGATGCCTTATATGGGTCCTGAGTACTTCAATTTCAATGTGGGTCTTGATATTAATAAATACTTTATACTTTAAAGCAGAGCAAGTAGATACGCACTCGGGGACACATTGAGGCTGTTTAGGTTGCAGGAAAAACCTGATTAACTTCTATTATTTTCAGGCCCTCCTACTGTTGCCTGCCTGATGGCCAAATAACGTAATTCTTTAAACAAATATGACAAAAGTTGTGCGCTCTGTGCGACATTTACTGGAATTGTCCCCAAAAACCACCTCATCTAAAAACATTACAGACATCATACGAGCAGTGGGAGGCAGCCCTGACCAGCAATGGTCTGGACGACCAGTGTCGCATCATTAGACTGGTCCAGGCATCCGCCAAAGCCTCCGGAGTCCTGAACTGAGGAGTCCGCCTACCTGACTCGTACAACACTTCAATGAAATAATAAATGTTTTATCTCTCTCTCTCTCTCTCTCTGTGCTAACATTTTCTTCGATGACTATTTAGTACTTCAGCAAAGAGCTAAGCCTGTAATTCCGAATTTTGAGCATATCGATTATTCTTTGAGCCAAAAAAACGCATTCAAGTCATACTCGCCAATTTCTGCTCTTCATGTTGCTTTGCCTGCTGTCCTGCAATACTTGAAGTTAATCTTGATCCACGTAAATGAATACACAGAACCAAAAACGGGCTTGGAATATATATATATATATATATATATATATATATATATATATATATATATATATATATATTATATATATATATATATATATATATATGAATTAGCACAGTACTGTCTCTGAGGGGCATTTAAGGAGTAGTTGGCATAAAAATGGTACAATGTCCACGTTGTATGAGGGAACAAGGCTGGTTCAAAGACAGACGGTGTTAATATAAGTGAGGAAATTTTTCAATGACGTTTTGTTACGTTGGCTCGCACGATCTCCATGTAGAAAACAAAACCATCTCCAGTGGTGATCAGTTCATACTGGTTTACAAGCCGCGCGATGACTCAGTGATTATGGTGCTAAGCAGATGACCCAAAAGACGTTGGTTCGATCCCGGCTGCGGCGGCCGCTTTTCGATGGAGGCGAAATTCAAGAGGCCCGTGTACTGCGCAATGTCACTGCACGTTAGAGATCCCCAGGGGCTCGAAATTACCCGCAGTATTCCACTGCGGCATCCCACATAGTCTAGGCCCCTTTGTGACGCTAAACGCCTAAACGGACTGAACCATACCAGTTTAGAAGAAAATGTTTGCGAAGATGAGCACTGCAGAGTGGCGCATTTAGCGTGTTCATTAAGAGGGGTACGGAAACAAAATCTGTCAAAAAATACAATAAGTGTAAACTGATATATGTCTCATTTCTTACTTTACATGCATGGGAACGGAAACGAGAAAAATTACAAAGTACGAAAAAAAACGAAGAGAAAAATACTATTCCCCTTGCAGAGAAGGTACCTTGTTATGAGAGGCACTACCTTGTGGAGCGGGTCATGGACAGGCATACGTCCAGACGGACTCTCGCAACTCTTCATATAATCTATGGCGCGCTTTGCTATGATCGTTCCCGCGCAGAAAGATTTTGTGTACTTCTAGCGCAGTGAAAATATTCGAGTGTACTTCTGCAGTCCTCAGTCCGTAGGTTTGATCTTTGAAGGAACAGAGGTAGAGGTGTTTAATAATTTACACACAGGGGCAAATGCAAGGCGCGTGAGTATCAGCCATACTAATAAACGGAGAACGGGGGCTCTATGCCCGAGATGGCCTAGTCAGGGTGCACTGCGAGGGGCCCTGTGGCATATGTAGTAGCCTTATAATGTCTAAAATGCGAAAACTAAATTTAATTCTAAAAGAACAATTGGCGAGCAAGCACGGAGTAGAGTTCAGCTTACAAAAATTTATCTTGTGCTTGCAGTGCAAAGGCAAGATAACCAGCTGTGCTTCAGGGTAACGGAGTAAATTCCAAGAAAATTCAATCGTAGCGTGGGGGAGGGGTAGAATTACCCAACACTTCGACGCCTGAACAAGGATTATATTTGGAATTTCCCACTGCCATTCCGAGCTACCAGAAGTGATACTGCTGACGTCTTCAATAGGGTGTCATCTATCAAAACATTTGAACGCCGGTTAGACACATCCGACACTTGAACTTGCGCTCTTTATTAATTTCAGCTTAGAAAGAAAAAAATGTTCAGGGGAACTGTTAACTGTGAGCTTAGTTGCTACACAATACCTTCAAAAGGCTTTAAACTCCTTCTACAAGGCGAGTGTAGTACACTTCTAGCGGCATCTTCTATATAACACATTCAGAAAATAGCTACACATGCTACTTCACATGCATCTCTGCAAGAAATTAACATCCGCACTGAAGCACATAACTCGTCGAAAAACAAGATCAGGTAGATAGGGCTACAGATTCCGCTCAATTAAGTTTACTACTCATAAAAAACGAAGGTTTCAACTCTGCGACATTATGATGTCTAGCACACCAAGTACACGGGCACTGAGGGTGGCGTTAAGAGAGGGTTAAACTTATGCACAGAAGGTGCAACCATCCAAAACGTATGCAGGATTAGAGTAGCAAACACATACAAATCACAATTGCATTCAAAACTGATTCATTTCGAAGAACAAATTTTTTCTGATGAAAAAACGAACATTTGTCTTTACAGCGCAAGCGTGCACTCTGAACAATATGAAGTAAATAATTTACGCAGATAAAACTTCTCACTCCTTTTGGGTGATAATAATTGAAGGACCGCTTACGCAAGCTGCTTATTTCTTCTCGTTAAAATTGACTGTTTACCTGTTTTATTGTATGAAACCTGATGAACTTTTTATTGCAGTGTGCGGATTAATTGAAAGCAGCGCGACAATTTTTTTCCAGAATAAACGGGGCATCATTCAGGAATCTTTCCTCGAACTTTTCAAGGTGTACTTAGATTCAGCCATTGTAAAACAACACGATAACTTCGAGATACAAAGCGGAGGTATCTGTTTTGCCTCCTGTGTAGCACCAGTCCTTTGCAACACGCAATTAGCAAAGTTTGACGAGTGCTACACGGCTCACTTCAAGACACACAAATTGTCGAGGTCTCTAGGTATGTCGATTACTTCTAATAATTTGAAATTTAACTGAAACTGACCAGCTTACCCTTCTGGCAGACCAGACCTTACACATTTTTACTCCTCTTGTAAGAAGACGGCTTTCCCAAAGATGTTCCGTGTGACAGTGCCATTAGGTTCACAGATTTAGAATTCACTTTTTTTACCTCAGCACGTGTGTTGGAAATAGGCACCTAAGTCGAAACAGGCGCTTTTACTGTTTGAATCAGCACATTCGAAGTTGTGTGAAGCGCAGCATGGGGAACTTGTGTTTTTTATATGCTTTAAAGAAAAGTTTATAAAAGTCTGGCGGCGAACTTTGACCGCTTGAGGTATTCCATCTTGGGCTTATCAGGCGATAGGTGAATGCTTGAGGAAAGCAATGAAAATGCGTTCTGAAAAGTCCGTAAGCCCAGTGGACAATAGCAGGAAGATGATTCAAGTGGCCCTTTACTTCCATAAGGCACCACATGGGCTGAAAGAAGTGGCCCAAACCTTTGGCACCACTTTCATGTTTTCTGTTCCTTGTAACCTCTCCAGTTTGTGCCCCCGGGTGTCTGGTGCCAGAAGCAAAGTGGCGCTTGCAAAACTAATCACCAGGCGAACTTCACTACGTGCGCAGTGGGTGCGGTCTTTTCTGTTCCGCTGTCCTGCGAAAAACCGTAATGGCCAAACTCGAGGGTGCATAAAGTAACGCCTGAGGCAACACTGAACAACAATGTTCTCGTGCACGGAAAGCAACTGAGCCTTGCATGTCAAGGTCTGCCACTGTTCCCCTTCGGTTTCACCTCGCTAGGTTGATCGGTCGGGAGAAATCAAGGTGCCAGCGTGAGCTGCTGGTAGTGTTTTTTTTTTTATCAGAGAGAATAAGCAGACATGCGTAAGCTATCCATCTGTTGCTATCACCGAGAATGAGTGTCAATTTTCATCCTCGTAGATTATTTCATTCCCCTTGTTGAGAGTGTAAGCTTGCATAGAAAAACGGAAATGTTGGATTGTTCATTGGCGTAAATCAGTTATAAGTCTAGTGGTGTTTATGTGTGTGCCCCCTGTTTCTCGTCCTGTGTCGGTTTTCGCTGGTTCCACATTCTGTGCATTATGAACCAACTAGCCCAGGAAGTTACCCTCTTGCGTTAAAGCTGAGAAAGCTGATCGCATCGAGGAAAAAATACGGGTAAAAATATCATTGCTAAAATCAAGAAGAAAAAAACGGAAACAGACAATGCTTGAAAATTAAGGCGCACTGTCAGGAAGGAGGCAGAAAGTCAGGAGGGAGGAGAGGTTGAGGTATGGCTCTCTGCAGAAATCATGCGGCTGCAGCTGGCACAGCAAGGGGTTGATAGAAATTGGATAGGAGTTTGTGCTCTTGTGGACGTTCCAAGGATGATCGTAAAGTGAGGTGATGACACCTCATCGAATCTCGGTTTACGCGAAGCCTCCATTTGCTTCCCCACCTCGCTTGGCGCGTTACCGTCATTAGTTGAAAAAACATAAGGATTGCGCATTTCCTGAATACTATGTAGCGGGCTTGAGCAGGCTTGAAGCCGTGACCGGGCGCCGGGACAGTAGATGCGCGTAGCCATTTTTACTGGTGGGTGTCTGGCGGTAGCTTTCGAGCCAACCTCTTCGTGCTGCCGAAGCGGACACCCAAATTAATAGAATACGACTTTAAGTCAGAACTTGGGGCTTTAACACGTGAAATGAATACTCTGAGTATCCTGATATCGCATTTCTAGTGTGCGAAGAAAGCATAGAAAGCATGCACCTGAAGCAAAAGCAATTAGCAAGAAAGAATGATCTGTGTAGGCGAAAGTGGGCATACAATGAAATTGTTGAGTGTAAAAGGGCTGGCGCGATGACAATACTTAAATGAAGGGTATTTTGCCAGAATAAGGATGAGGATCTTTTTGCAGCCATGTTTAAAAAAGATGAACTGTTAAGTGCGTCGTAGCCTTGCATAGAGTTCGACGTGGCACAGAGACCCTGCAAAGTGCAAAATTTGGCTAATGTCGCTACGAATACACGTCAGGAAAAGCTCGAGACTTCCTTCTTCAGCAAAGCTCCTGCTGCAAGACTTTCTTATAAAGTGAACAAAAAACTATCCGTCAGTCAGCACACGAGCCGGAAAGCAAGGTTTTTTTTTTTTTGAAGGCAATTGCATGAAAAACGAGAAAAACCTGTAAGCTGTTGTGGGTTCGAATGGCAGAATGCTTTCGTGAAAGGAAGTAAATGAATCTTTTTCATATTTACCCTATTAGTGATCTATGGCTGTAATCGGCTAAATCTATTTCTCCTAATATATTTCCCGAAAAGAGTTTAAGCACCTCCAAATAAGCTTCTGATTTTTTAGTAAATAACCGTATCCGCTTCAATGTACATCAGTATTCAGAGATTTTTTAACATTAAATTGACTGCCTCCGGGCATAAAAAAGGTACGTAATGATGGTTGAAAATGAATGGTTAATTGTATGAATAAAGGTATGCCGATTTAATGAAGTTGAGGAAATAATGGTTGTGCGGTTCCTGTGTTCAAGCGGAGTGTGACGAAGAAATGTTTATTAATAAGCTTGGCACCAGCTGAGTAATGGATCATCAACTCACACAAATTTCTGCATACGAAGGATATGTCGGCGAGAGACCCGCTAGCCCCAATTGCCGGATTCTCATAAACTTCAACGCCAGGGAAGTGCACAAACAGTTGGTGGTGCGTATCGGCCTCAGAAATTCGAGATTTTCAGATTGGACACCCGGAGATATAAAACTCCTTACTCACCGTCTGCCCTTGTGGGACCAACAGATGGCAATGCGGATCGATGGAAGCGCAATGCACGTGCAAAACTGCTGTCCGGTCGCTCATCAAAAATGTCCGTCAGCGGGTGACAGCGGTGCCGTGTAAGCGCACGAAAATATACACGAAGTCGTTCATGTGACAGGTAGACCGATATTGGGCACGCACGAGATTCCTCAATCGTGCCTTTGTTCGAGAAACAATGTTTTATTCCGAGGCATATCTTGAGCGCCTGTGCTTGGACACTCTATAATGTCAGCAAGCAGGAAATGCTAATGGTGGAGAGTACAGGAAGGCTGTATCGAATGTAGCCTATAAAGAGAGTATAGTAAAGTCTTAGCAAGGAGCGCTCCGTTGGACCCCATTGAATACCTGCTACAAAGCCAAGGACATGGCAAAAAAGAGTGAGTCTTTTCTCTAGCATATTTTTATGCCTCGACCCTAGACTGGCAGAGCAGCACAATGGGTCTGCAAATTAACATGCAGAAAACTAAAGCAATGTTCAACAGTCTCGCAAGGGATCAGCTGCTCACAGTTGGTAGCGAGTTGCTAGAAGTGGTAAAGGAATAAGCCTACTTAGGGCATCTAGTGACAGTTGATGCGGTTCATGAGCGGGAAATAGCTAGAATGACAAGAACTGGGTGGAGCGCATATGGCCGGTTCTCTGATATCATGAATGCGAGTTTCCCAGTATCCCTCAAAAGAAGAGGGTAGAACAACTGTATCTTACCGGCACTCAACTACGGGGCAGAAACGTGGAGGCTAACGAAAAGGGTTCAGCTAAGTTAAGGACAAAGCAGCGAGCCAATGGAAAGAAATATGATAGGTGTAACGTTAAGAGACCGAAAGCGGCCAGAGTGGGTGAGGGAACAAACGCGGGTTAATGACATCCTTGTCGAAATCAAGAGGAAGAAATGGGCTTGGGCAGGGCATGTAATGCGAAGGGAAGATAAGCGCTGGTCCATAAGGGTAACGGAGTGGATTCCGTGAAAAAGCAAGCGTAGCAGGGGGCGCCGGAAGGTTAGGCGGGCGGATGAGAATTGACAGGTTTGCAGGCATACGGTGGGCGTAGCTGGCATAGGACAGGGCTAATTCGAGAGATATTGGAGAGGCCTTTGCCCTGCAGTGGGCGTAGTCAGGCTGATGACGATGATGATGATTAAGATGATGATGATTATGGTTTTATAAAGGTGTCAGGTATGAATCGAGTGAAGCTCGTGAAGTAACGTGGAGATTCAGTAGTAGAGACCAGCGGCCCACTCTCATGCACACCTTACTTTAACCTCGCCACATGGTTTAATAGAGGTGTTTCCAGCATGGTGCCTAAGTCCGCATAGCTGACCTGTCTACGCGCGCGGAAAGGGCTGTAAGGGTGCTCTTGGGAGAAGCGTAGATTGAAGGGGGCTTGTGTTGCAGCGTTTAGTATACTGATCAACTCAGGGAAATTTGAGGGCGATATACAGGGCAACTTTTCGATTGTTTTACACAAGATTTCCAAGTGGAGTCTTTGTGTTCATTATAGGCGACAAGAGGCGGCTGGGCTCAACTCGCCTGAGCCAGGATATACAGAGCGAATGCTCATTTAAGCATGGTTAGACAAGGTTTACCATTGGTAGATGTTTAATTTTTTTTATAGTTCAGCGAAACAAAATGTTTAATGCGACAAAACCACGTTATGCATCTTGTGCCACAAGTGCAAGAGCAAGCGTCCATGGCGGCGGTCGGCGTTGCGGCGAGCGCGACTGCCAAGCGCGCACCTGCAGCTTCGCTGACGAAGAAGATCGAGGCACCTACCGCGCGCGGTTTTTGCACATGTTGCGGGCCTCCCGTTAGAGGCTAAATCCCAGTGCCAGTTGAACTTCAGCATCAGCATCGCTGGAGTCGATCTTTTCGCTCTAAAACAAATGCTTGGCGCGATACGTCCGGGCTGTGCCGTATAATGCTTTCTGCAAGAAATGATGGCTTCAGCTCTGGGGTCTTGCTCGCGTTTTGCAAACTCTATGCGCTCCGAAAAGGAATATTCTTTCAGAAGCTGCTGAACCCTTGAGAGTTACCTTCAGATAACGTAAGCTGGGGGAACTCAAATGGACTTTTGCTTCGGTTTCCAGCGTAGGATGAGCGTAGGAGACAAACTCTTGCGACCACTCTGTCAGTGCATCAATCCATCGTATCAGTGGTTCTAACACACATATTATTTGCCCCCTTCTAAAGAGGCATGTCCGAAAAATTTAGAGCTTCCAGTTGCTTAGTGAGACGCAGGTGTTGTAAGCTAATTATATGAAAAAATGTTCAAGGGCATGGATGACGACCATGGACATATTGGTCGGCCATCTGGAGATCCTTCATCCATTTTTCTGCGCTTCCAAATGCTAGGCTGTGGATGAGCTGCTGTAGTAGCATTTCAGTAGAGCTGGATGAGTAAAAAAAAATCACAAATCGTTGAGAGTGTTCAAAACCTGAAAGTGGAGGAGGAATCGTAGCGGCATGATATCTCAAGCTCCGAACACTTCGAGTGACGCTGGGGGTTGCACACCACGAAAAATACACGCCGGTTTTACGCAGTGGTTTTTAAATCATACAAACGGTGAGGATTGGCGGGCATTCAGCCCATTTGGACAAAGAGGCAAAGATGGTGGCGTCTTCTCAAGCCCTGAAAGCTACGAACCAGAACCAGGTCAAGCGCACTGCCTAGATAGAAGAAGAGTAGCAGGCGAAGGCGTTGGAACTACCACAAGCAAAATTACTTCGCGAATACGTCAGTGCGGCTTAGAGCATTTATAACGTGTCTTAGGATGTACAAACCTTTTTATTCCAAGCGTTCTCTGCTTACATCGAATAACAATTGGATAAGCTATTTTTTTCTTTTATTTTGCTCCATCCAAGCCATAGCTGGCTGTGTATGTCGATAATATATTTTTTGAGGTTTTAATTTGGCGGTGGTAGCTTGCATCCAACGAAAGCAGTGTTGCAAACTTGGTTTCTTTTTGCGCACTTGCCTCAAAGGCATAATTTGGGTTCGCTGTATAGTGACGGAAATTAAGTAAGGTGGTTTAATGCAGGAACCTGAGAAGGCTTCTGCGCTCTTATTCTTCCCGGTTGGCCACAAGGAGAAATCCTCATTGCGTGTTTTTGGCACGCGAAAAATAAATGGCCTGAAACTTTTCTTTTGCGCCGTAAAGTGGAGGGGCAGGTTTCCTCTGGTGTCTGCTAGACCCTGCATTAGCGGTAGCATATTTCCGAGAGGTAAGCTTCGGTGAGCTAGTACGCTGGTCGATGCCAGGCATGATGTTTTTGGCAGCCTAAGTAAGAGTGCTGAATTTCACTGTAGTAATTTTGTGTAGCCGGCGTGTTTCCGGAGATTCGCCATTGCCTTTCACAATTATTTCTACTGTTTTTCTTAGTGTTAATGCTTGTACTCAGTTTTAAAATTTTTCACTCTACAAAATATCACCCTTTCTTCAAAGCAAACGAAACATTTTGTTAATGATAAGTTTGGAAAAAGCGTACTGTTATGTTCTCCACGCATGTCATTCCTCTTACAATGGCAGCTTTAAGAGAATGAATTAGAGAAAGAAGGGTGTACAGTAGGATTGGATTTCAGGAGGATGTTCAAGGAAATGCGAAAATCTTTGTTTATTGCATCGTCCACAAAGTAAATCCGATGTACAATTCATTCCTTTTGATATCCAACAAAAGCCTCGCATGTGTAAATCAACATATGCCGAAAATCACCGCGGAGGTGCTTTTTGCGTTCACTCTTGCTTGACATAGATCAGTACAAAATATGATTCGCATATTCCCTTGGGATCTTCATGGCTTGATATGTCAAATTTGATGTGTGAGGGTCTGCTTCTCTGTCCCGCGCAGACACGAAAGGATACTAAACGAGGGGGCAGAGGCCACATTGAAGCGTCTCATAAAGAATGGTGCATTGAAGTTATTATTTTCATTTACATCTCCTCGCCGATCTTCCTCGCTCACTGATCCTTTTCTCTAAGTAACAAACGAATGGTTTACCGCATTCTACTCGCAGAAAACAATTTTCCTGAGCCTTTCTCTTTTGATCCTTATATGCACTTCACGTGCCTTCCATATCTACGTATCAAGAGCACAAGGTTGTTTACCACGCTACCGGCAGTTGCCGCTGTGGGCGCGCCACATCATACAGGCTATTCCTTTCTCTGTACAGTCGTCAACATACCTGTCTAAGGCGCTCGAACGGCGCACTGGGTGCTACACTGATCTCACTAACGAGTGGCCTAAGGCTGAAAGCCTACCCTTATCATACACAAAACCCTGGATTTTATTTAGCTACACATATCTTCGAAAGCATTATATGGCCACCAGGCAGCGGCAGTTGACATAGTCACAACAGAGCTCCCGCACAAGCGCTGTAGGCAAGTGCGTGGAAGACTGTACTGATTTTATCATGCATGAGGAGTTTTTTGCCGTTAATCTTCAACGTAGTTATTAAAATCTTAAAATTAACACTAAAGAGGAGGCAAATAGAATGCCAATTTTTGATCGGACGCACAAACTTTTACTAACAAGTGCATTGACGCATGCATGTTGTGCAGTCAGGATAAACTTTTTTTTCCGCATCCACAATAGAGACATAGATTGGGTGCCCTCTATCCGGATCAAAAAATCACTTTGCCTGAAAGCTATTGCATAAATTGAGGTCGGGTTCTTTAAGGCATTCGGAGGGAGTGAAAACGCTGCGAAAAAGACAATGCATTCTTGAACACCCATAATTACAGACGTTTTCTTTTTGTGAGGCAACCTGACTGCACAGTACATTTCTTATATTACGGGATACAAAAAAGCAAAGAACGAAACAGCTTTATGCGACTTTTTTTTAAGGTGCTCAACATTACCTTACATTTTGCCTTTTGGGCGCAAAGTGAGCGAGTTAATAAACGGAAGATGCATAAAAAGCTTGTTGGCATTTCGATTCTGCGAAATGAATGTGATCATGCCTTCACTAGGAAAAATCAACACTGTCTTAGAACATAATAAGGATGAATAAGGAATAAAGCTTGTGATAAGAACGTATAAAAGTTTTTTCGTTCACTGTGGGCAACGCTTGCAGTCACCCTTACAAAATGCGTCATCGGCTTACAAATCAAGTGCCGAAGCAGACAGAAATACATTTTAAGAATTTTTAAATGCAGACAGCCGAAACTTAGAATACTTCAGCGTGGGAGTTAGCACAATGTGTAGAGGAGATATTGACTCTAGTATATGACAGAATTTGTTCATTGCTCAGCTGTGAATTGGTCGTGCGACTTTGCTGCGTCAAATCTTGATTTCATGCAGGCGACGAAGACGAGATCCCAGGAAGGAGCGCCTTCAAGAACTCACATAAAAGAAGTCAAATTCACCAATGTGAGAGACATACAGGTGGCCGACACTTCGGCTAGGAGAGCAAGTAGAAAAAGCAGGTCCGGGAGTCCCATCGACAGGCCCCTCTCTCTGAATAATTTTACAGCATAAAGTTTGCAAATGTTGCACATGTGTGCTTCAGTACGCCGGTTTATATATCAGAGGACGCCGTGCGTTTCTGTTCACTTTACACCGTAGAATCGTCGTCGCAAAGCCAACGTATTAACTCACAAGCAGGGGCTTTTCTTTCCGCTAGTGATCAAGCGTGTTTCTAGAAGCGTTATTGTTCCAAGAATGCCAGCAACGATGTTTCTGGAATGACATCAGTGGCAGGGTTTCGAGAATGATACGCGTTGCGTCCATCTTCAATCAGAATTAAATATTCATCCAAATAATTTCCCTGATAAATATCGGTCTGATACAATAGCAATCCGCCGATTTTTCGGATTTCCTTTTGCTAAACAAACGTGGAAAATGATGTGTCATCCACGTCGGTATGACGTTTTTTTCGTGTGCCACAATCAAACGGTTTTCAGAAGTCATTTTTTCCATCTATTTTATCTGACTCGTCACTCTGTTGGCGCCTGGGGTAATATTCAGAAGAACATTTCCATCACATATATATTCAATGTAAACCGAGTACCCTGATATAAACGCGTTTATGCAGTGCCAAAGCGCGCATTTTTAATAATTTCTTTCGCAACATAGGGCCCTGGTAGAACCAATGGTTCCCTCCCTTGTTTACTCAAGTTCTATTCACACGAAAAATTCGCGATCAGTTTAGTGCGTTCAAGACCCCGCATCAAGACCCCGTTCAAGACCCCGCAGACCCCGTTCAAGACCCCGCGTTTAGACCCCGCATCATTGCGACAATGCCTCTTTTTTCTTCATAAAAAACACTGTATTGTTGCATATCTGAGTAAATCAGAAGAAAGGGCGTGTATACCAATTATTACAGACAGTAAGGTGGGTTTGGAAGGGTGATGTATACCTGTTGCTGGAACATCCCTATTTTGACATTTCTTTTAAGAAACGCAATAGACCTGTATGAAATTCATAATTAATTATTTATTTTTCGTGCAAGTGCAATACAGTTTCAACTTGCGAAACAAGGCACACACTACACTAAGCAATAGGTAAAGTTTATGGACACTTTCAATGTATAATAATGAACCGTCGTTGTAGAAAAAGGAAATAAGTACTCTTGAGCCGCGTAACGAGCGCCGCTGCTTCGAAATCCCTCCCCCCCTCCCCCCGCCGCTTGCCCCCCCCCCCCCCCTCTTCATAAAAAAGTTCAGAAAATTGATTTTTTTGGAAAATCGTTGTAACCGCTTCTATGCCTGGTTATTTTTACAGATGTCCCAAAATTTTGGTGCAGAAATTTACCGAGAATTAGCCTAAATTTTAGTTTCGCGTAATTTGGAGACTCCGCTTTGCATGAAAACATCCAAACCATAATTCTGTTTATCTGTTACAGTTTTCGGCATCGGAAGGAAATCTGCCTTCCTTAGCAGATTTCTTGACGACTGCTTTATCTAGTTTGACCCCGTTTGTTTTTTGGCAACCGGGAAGTATAGTGCAGGTCAAAACTTTATTTGTGCTTGAATTTTCTGACCTTAAAACTGCTTAAATAAAAATTTCTTCTCACCCTAAATATGTCAACGTACACTGCAACAAAAAAAAATTCGAACAATGCCTTCTCCAGCCGCAAGCGAGTATAATCGCAGTAAATGTGGAACCAGCTTTCTGCCACGTTTAATTATCTCTTCAACCAGCTTTCGAGATTCAGGGAAAGGACAATTTTATGGAGAAATATAGAATTTTATGAGTGTTTTCATTAGAATTTTAGATGGATTAGGTGCCTAATTAAAACCAACTCTTGGTTTAGAAGTCCAAATTCTTTCGATGATCGTAAAATGAACAGAATGATACCAAGAAAAAATATCTGGTTCTTATTCCTTGTTGTCCCACGAATGTCCCGCAACTGCCGTTTTTAGAGCGCCTTACTTTTCAGCTAGGTTTTAGATTTTTTCCTGCAAAATTATAAGAGCAAAAATAATTTTGCATTGTTTCAGTATAAAAGTTTGCACAGGTTATCTAAAAAAAATAATCACGTTCCAAAATTTTTTTTTATGTTCCGCAGGCATCCGAATAAGCTATTTTGCAAAATCGCAAAATCACCGTTTTCCACTCAGTGGGACGCACAATTTTTTTCGGAAATCTAGCGCCCGTCAACGAAAACTAAGCACAATTTCCTTGTGTCCACACATTTGCCTGTCAGATAATAAAATTTAATTGAAAACAAAAATTCTCATGTAACCTTGATTACGGTTCTTATCTGAACACACCTGGCAATATTTCGAGACAAATCGCGCACTTTGGTCGTGGCTACAAGTTTATGGTGTAAATATACACTATTATGCTGTATAATATACATTAATAGGGAACAAAACAAACTTAATGCCACGGCCAAGTAGCGCGAGTTATCTCGGAACTTTGCCAAGAATGTTCAAGTAAGACCCGTAGTCAAGGTTCCATGACTATTTTTGTTTGCAAAGAAATCTTACATGTGAAGGGCAAATGTTTTCGCACAAGAAAGTCATGCTTACTTTTGTACAAAACGCTTAAATTTTTTTGAAATAAATCTTATATGACACTACGTAAAAAACAGCGATTTTGCGAATTTGCAAAATCGCTAGTTTGACCCCTGCAGAAAGTAAAAAAAAATGTACTCTTGAAGTTCATTTTTTTAGTAAACTTCTGAAAACTGTTGTGCTCTAAGAGAATGCGACAATATTTTTCGCTCTCACAATTTTACAGAAAAAAATGCCTGTGGATTAGCTCTGGTTAAATCTGGAGTGACGCGTTAGCTACAGCTGGCCGAATGGAACTCGCTCAGTCGAATTGTAAAGTCAGTCTTTCGCCGCTCCGTTTCGCTGGGCGTTCCTTCATCTTCGTCCCTGGACGTGGATTCACTCTCTCTCCCCCCTCTCCGCTCTCGGCAGTGCTTGTGGCGCTTGTGAACGTAGCCATGTAAAGGAAGCCTTTGCTTCTCACCAGGGGTAACCAAAGTTTAAACTGCAGCTAATTTTTAGAGAGGCTTTATTCAACAAAAATAAACGTGTCCGCTTGCAGAAAGCAGATTCAATATTCTCCCCTCTATGCATACTTTTCCACGAACAACACAATTGTTCAAACTGCCTTACTGTCACTAATCTTTCCTTTACACGCCTTTCTTCTGCTCCACTCGGATATGCAAACAATGCAGTGCATCATTTGCAGAATAATTGAAAGGAGGCAGAGTCGGAACGGAGGGTCTAAAACAGGAAATGCAATTCCACCTAAGCTTGTCCAATGCACTGAATAGATTGCGAATATTTCGTGTGAATTGAACTTCAGTAAGCAGCAGAGGGAAGCATTGGCTTTACGAGAGGCCTTTTTTGCAAAAGAAATATAAAATATAGCATGCTTTCGTATTGCATTAGACAAGTGCATTTAAGGTTTCTCTGTTTAATTTGAATATAATGTGATGCAAATTTTCTTCTGAACATTAACACAGACGTCAACAGAGTGACAAGACAGGTACAATAATAGAAAAAAATTACTTCTGAAAGGGCGTTTTGCTCCAGGCAGACGAAAAAGAAACTACTGCTATTTACGCGGACGGCACCATGTCTTTATTCACCAGTTTGTTTTGTTTTGAAAGAGGTAATATGAAAATTCAGCGGATCGCTTTTATATGAATCACATATACATCAAGGCAGTTTTCTATATGAATATAGAATTCTGCTTTAAGAGGTACGCAGCGGATGTGTTTCTCGGAACCCTCCCACTGATGTCATTCCAGAAACATTTTTGCAGGCAATCATGGACCAGTAACTCTTCTACAAAAACGTTTGACCGCCACAAGAAAGAAAAGGTCCCTGCCTATGATTAACGGTTTGTCTTGCGATGACAATAATATGGTGCGAAGTGTACAAAGGCGCACGGTGTCATTTCATTTATAAACCGGTGCCCTGAACCGCACCAGTCAATTCTTTGCTATATCTTTTTGTCTGGAAGCGTATTAGGAGAAAGGAGCCTGAAGATGGGACTCTGGAACCTGCTTTTTTCTACTTGCTGTCCTTACTGTGGTGTCGGCCACCTGCAAGTGTCTCACGTTAGTGAATTTGACTTCTTCATCATGAGTTCATTCAAGTGCTTGTTCATCATCCGCCTTAAGTGACGTTTTAACTGAGAAAAGTCGCACGACCATTTTCCAAATGAGCAGCGGACACATTTTCGTTTCATATTCTTTCGTCAGTATGGCCTTTAGACATGGCGCTAACTCCCGAACAGGAGTCGTCTAAATTCTATGTTTCTACATTTAAAAATTCTTAAAATATATTTCCATCTGCTGCTCTACTTTATTTGTGCGCCGAAGATTTGTTTTTTTTTTACGGATGACTGAAAGCCGCACCCGAACTGAATGAAAATGCTGGTCTAGGGTCTCATAGCAAGATTTATTCTTTATTCTTTATAACTGAACTCTAAGAGAATATTCACTGATTATTTTCATTGTAGGCATGTTGACGTAACTTTAACAGATTCAGAAGCTCAACAAGCATTTTATATGCCTTCTCTTTTATTACATCGTTCGCTGCGCGCTCAAAAAGGCATAGAGAAGGAAGATGCAAACAGAAATGGAGGATAATGTTGAGCCCCTTAAAGAAAAGCGAAGGAAAGATGTTTCATTCGTTGCAATTTTGCTTCTCGTAATAGTCGAAAGGAATAGTTCTGGAAGGGTATATTACGCCTTACAACTTTGGTAATTAGGGGCGTTCACTCATGCATTCTTTTTTTTTTTACTTTCGTGGCGTTTCAACAGCCTCTAGAATGCCTTAAAGAACCCGACATCGATCTTTGCACCAGGTTTGAACCAGAGCGGTTCTTTAATCCGGATAGATGGCATTGCAGGCTTATACACTATGGAGGATGCGGAAAAAACAAAAACGTTTGTCCTGACTGCACCAGCTGCATGCTCGATGCACTCGTGAGTAAATATTGTGTGATGGGCAAAAAAGGTTGTTATATTTCGTTCCTCTTCACCGTTGCTAAATGAAATGATGAACGTCTGCTTTGAATATAACAAAAAAACTCCCCATGTATAAGAAAATCAGTACACTCTTCCACGCACTTGCCTAGAGTGCTCGCGCGGGCGCTCTTTTGCGCCTTTATGTCAACAGCCGCTGCCAGGCAGCCTAGATACAGCTTCAAAGATATGTGGAACTAAACACGCGGACCGTTCTAGACAGCTGTGTTCACGACTGTACATAGAAAGCACTAGCCAATAAGAGGCTTTCAGGAAAACACCGTTACTTTGCAGTCGAAGTCATAGGGAAGAATATTTCCGGGAAGAAATAAGAAGACGACACATTGTAAATGGGACGCCAAGGGATAACTTTAATTTGAAAGAGGCAATCGTTTCAGGTTATTCGACGCACTGATAAATCCGTTTTAATTCGCGTTTATCGCCGCAACTTTCTTCATCAGGGATGGCTTTTGAGGACACTCTAGCATACCATTTCTAGTTAAAATCTTTTCAAGAACCACGATGCGCTTCACTAAGCTCGTTTCATTATATAAAGAAGCTATTCATACCAGTTATCTTGCTCTGCGAAAGAGATAATGATTGAAGAAAGGCTTGAAGGAAATAGCTTTTCCGCGATTAATCAAATCTGTGTATATGAAATCTCTGAGCAGCCTAGGCTGGCAGCTTCCTTCGAAATATATCAGATATAACAGCAAAATCAGGCTACTCGTATCAAATTCTTTCTTAACAGCTATGTTTCAAGCATTGTCGATGACCAGTGTACTTCGTAAATACTGACTTCAGGTCTGCTGGAGAAAAAGAAAGTACTCGATCGCGCGTTTATATTTTTATGACGATGGCTTGATAGTGTACTTCGTCGGAATCAAAGCGATGCAGCAACAGACCGCGTCGCAACTAGGTGCAGCGGTCACTTATATGCAGGGCAATGATCCCATTAATAGAAAAAGACATAGGAACTACATGATCTCGATTAGGCCCATTTGGTATCAAGTGATAAGTGTAAGTTTAGATGATTTACGACTTCAATTTGCTGCTTGACTTTGGGCTTGTACTCGGCTCTATAGGCATTCTTTTCACTTCTGTAGCATAGATGAATGCGAAAGCCCGGACTCATATTTGCATATTTCTGGAATAAGCGTCCTGGCCTACGTGCGAGTACCAGCGAACTCTTCAATGTCGCAGAGTTGTCAACAGACATAAGGGCGAGAGACTACGATGAGAAATTGGAATGTCCTCCATATAGTCACAAGCTGGATTATGGGCTGCTGGCTAGACTCTTGCTGGGAAAGCGTTTTGCACGTGCCGAATTAGGTCGTGTTTTTGCAGGTGCCCATGACCTGAGCGCTTAAATTAGCCCGAGTGTGGGGGCTGCCCATAATCAGACCCCTGTTTTAAGGAGATCCATAAGGCATTGGATATGAGACCTCTCTTGTAGTCGATAATACAGTTTTCACGCATTTACCGCTGGAGAAAGCGAAAAAGATGGCGACGATCACGGTCATTATTTTATTTTCAGGGCGCAAGGTCAGCTAGACCGAAATGAACCGTGGTTAACATTTTTCGTGCTCTAATTAGGTTCAGTCAAACACAAAATTTTCAAACATTCTTGCACTCTAAAAAGCCAAGCTCCCGGCCAGGACTCTTGGTACTTCCATCTCATTTGAAAAACTCGCGGGAAACCCGGTGGCAGTAGGCATTGTTATAATCGTTCTTAGAACCCCACTTATTTCCGGTTTCACGAAATTCGCTGTTTAGTCAATAGATATCATTTGACACTGTAAGATTATCACAACCTATACGGCGGGTAATAGCCAACCTATTTTTTAGACAAGAACCTTGGCAAAATATGGTAATCAAATATCGTAAAAAATGTTATATATGTAAATGCTGGGCACCGCACAGCATAGAGGATACCTGCTACTGCAGTTACCAGCCCAAATATGGCGCTTGATAGGCCGACAATTGCAAAAAAGTTCACGTGATTACAGTTCGGAGTTACCGCAGAAGCTGCTACGAATGCGAAATCGACTGTGAAATCGAGTGCTATTGCATTCTACTCTTAACGTGCCTTAAGCATCGTCATAGTTTTTAATTCATTTTATGATTCTATGGAACCATAACTCATTGTGGTAAATCTGAACTTTGGCCTAGAAGAGATGGATCATGCAATACTAGAGCTCGTCCTCTTTCTCGCGCTCCACAGCAGCATGCGTGTTAGGATGATTATTTCAACCACGCGCAAAACCAGCACGCGCCGCTTGGAACACGCGCACAGATGTAGCTTATGAATATTCCAATCACCTATAAAATCGCACATTACAGTAACTATAAAGAATCCAACACGCACCGACATAAATGTCACAATGGGAATAATTTTTAATTTATATTGTTGATCAAAAATTAATAGCGTAATAATTTTCTCGCCGAAAGATGATTGATTGAAAATTGCACAAAAAAAAACAACCACACGTCATCAGTGGAATCCGAAACAACGATCTCGAAGTTTCGCACCCGGTGCTCTTCCAACTGAGTTACCGCGGCGGCAGTCCAATCTTCTAGTTTCGGGGTGTTTATGTTGCGCGGAACCTGACCTTGGGAGTTTTAAAAAGCGCCACCCTCCTCCGTAGCGTCGGACATTATTTCTAAATTATCCCTGATCACGCTAGAGACATGTCCGCTCTAAATATATTATTCATCACTTTTTGCTCAAGTTATTCCTGCAGGTTAGAAGGGTTTCCTTCGAAAAATAGTTGAACTGGACATAGAGCAAAATGATTTTCTTCAAAGAAATGGTAACGACTATACCACCACAGCCGCATCCGTGATATCGGCGCATTACGAAGAGCAACGCATGACCTTTTACATTCAAGATGAGCATGCCTTGTTCTCTTCGCAGAAAGGAGCAATGCTCAAGAAACAAGATTGAACTAGGCGGTCTCTTCGTTTTAAATACCACGCATATTTTTTTTCTATTTTTTCTTCCGCTCAAAGCAAAGCAGGCTTATGTTGAAAATATTGCTTCTTATCGAGTTCGCGCTGCCCGATGCCATTTTTTATTGTGACGGGTGCTCTCTACATGAGCGAGCGACAGTAAATTCTCCGCAGTTGTGTCCGCTGTGCCGACTTCGCCGGATCACACAGCCTTGCGCACAGCTTCGCAAGGTGAGCAGGGGAACAACATTTTATTGATGCCATAGTAAAGCACGTGAAATATTTTTTGGCACCTAATGCACGCAGTTCAATCTCGGCGCATGTTTGCAAGCAGATAATAGTCAATGCGCACAGCCTATATCCTCGCCCCTGGCCCCTAGCCTGCCAACTGTATTGACGCCGTGCAAACTTTAAAAGGCTGCTTATAGACTGAGAAAAAAATGATTAAATCCACTCAAGCTTTTTTACTATATATTCGGTAATGCGTGGGTAATTTGCTTCATAAGAATCAAATCCTGTACGGTAAAGATTTTGGCACGTGGTGCTTTATCATATTGAAGCTGCAGTGGCATACGAGCAGGACAATTGCAGAGGGCTACAAAACAATGCAGGCCACCTTGTGTTAATGGGCTGATACTGTAAAGCACACAAGCGCTTGTTCAGTATCTTTTCTATGCAAATCCGGCTGCATCAGCCGGGCTTCGGCCCCAAAAACTCATACCCAGCAACCTAACACCCTATCCGCTTCCCCACTGTGACAGTGCGGCGGTTTCCAGATATGCATTCTGCGACTAGGTGCTCCAGCATTGTTTACTGCAAACAAATGACTTCAGTTTTGCTCATAAAAAATCGCCAGCAACTCCGTGACTTTCAGAGCATTTTTTCACGAAAGTTTGTTTTTAGACTGCGTACAACAAAGTTCACTGTTTATGCTCTATACACTGCTGACATCGCCTGCTTTAAACGAGCAGCAATTTACTGGAATTTACCCGAAGAGAACGCAAGTAATGAGCGCTAGCTTGTGCTCGCAATAAATACTTCAAAATTTAAACGTTTAAGGATAGTTGCTAATATTTTGGCAGAGATAACTCAAAGATTTTGTAATCTGAAAAATGCATGAATTTTTTATATTTATTAATTACAAGTTAATATCCAATTTGTGAATTTGTCCGCGATAGCAATAAACTGCGCTTGTTTGGCTTTACTGGCTCCTGCTTTCAATGCCCTAGGACAAGAAGGGCTGTGCAAAGGAAAACTCGGCTTCCGGCATTTCTCGCACAGACAAAAAAAAAAAAACTCTCTACTCATAGCCTTCACCTGGAATCGATTCCTCGACAGCACAGAGAGACCAACTTCGCATTCTGCCGCTTCATACAACTCGGCCGTAGCCACAGATTTTTACCTCTGTGTGTGTAACTGCCACCGTTTCGCGCCCTGCATTGACATCGTCGTCTGGAACTTTCAATAGAACCTGTCGGGTTAGTCCGTTCATTTTAGACGCTTTGAAATTGTTGCGGAAAATGACAAGCACTACGAAAAAAAGCACTAGTGACGCACTCGTTAGTGTGTTTTCGTAGTCTTTGTACTTTTGCGCAGCGTTTCTCAGCGTGTTTATACTTCATCGGCGCTAAAACCAGTTGAAACGTGAGACTACGTTGGCATATGGACGTGTCATTCCAAATTCGAAAGCGTAGTCAGTTTTTGCGACCACTGCGAGAGGCAGTAGCGCACTAACACTTCTATCCGACCCCCGACCCCCATCCCCAAGAAAATCATGGCTGACTGGCTGGCTGGAAGACGGACGGACGGACGGATGGATGGATGGATGGATGGATGGATGGATGGATGGATGGATGGATGGATGGACGGACGGACGGACGGACGGACGGACGGACGGACGGACGGACGGACGGACTGACGGACGGACGAATGGATGGATGGCTGGATGGATGGATGGATGGCTGGATGGATGGATGGATGGATGGATGGATGGATGGATGGATGGATGGATGGATGGATGGATGGATGGATGGATGGATGGATGGATGGATGGATGGATGGATGGATGGATGGATGGACGGACGGACGGACGGACGGACGGATGGACGGATGGATGGATGGACATCGGATGGACAGACGGATGGATGGATGGATATAGGATGGACGGATGGATGGATGGATGGATGGATGGATGGATGGATGGATGGATGGATGGATGGATGGATGGATGGATGGATGGATGGATAAGGCTGAACCCTTAAAATCGGGCGGTGGTTCAAGCCACCTAGCCACGACATCAAAGGGGCCAAGAACGCGCCATCGGTGGCGCACTGGGGACACTCACATGAAAAGGCGGGAGATTTAAACCACCGCGATCAGGGTAAAAAAAATTTGGAGGACGCTTACGCTTCGTCTTTAGGAGTGAGACGCGACAGCGTGTTGCAGCGTTGCCAAGGGGTGCACGGAACGGCATCGCCCGTTCGGTGCGACGCGTGGCCCGTTCGACAATTTAAGGAAAGGACGCCTGTCTCGCATATCTCGGTGGACACCCGAACCGGGCCGTAAGGGAAGGAAAATGAAATGAACAATTGCTTTTAAGGAAAGGAAATGACGCCTGTCTCACATTTCTCGCTGGACACCCGGATCGCGCCGTAAGGGAAGGAAGATCCGTTCTCTTACGGCGCGGTCCAGGTGTTCATTTTTCGCTCACGGCCAACGCTTCCGACGCCGACGACACCGGCTTTTTTGCGACAAAAGCTCCTTAGCGCTGTCGCATTAAAATGGCCAAGGACGTGCCAACTATCGAACACGGAGGGAATCGCATGAAACGCAGGACATCTGAAGCGACGCAGCGTGGTAATAAAAAACTTGCATTGTCCTTAGATCAAAAGCATTCTTTCCTCAACACAAACCTCCCATGAGATCGAAGCGTACATGGTAAGGAATTTTCTTGTGCACGAATCGCTTTGATCCTCCTTGTATTTTGTACTATTCTATCTAGGCAAGAACTTCAAGATCAAGTGTTACACTTATCCTCCTTTCCACTACACATGATATGTCGTGTTGCTGCTCGCGATGTTATTACAACAGATACGGCCACCGCAGCTCGATTGCTAGCTCAACGTGACGACGAAGAAAGTAGCACGAGGTGCAAGGCACGGGCAACCTGCGTTTAAGGGCTACATAATTGCCGGCAAGCCAGTGCCGTGCCCGTACATGGCATGGGGACAATGCTAAACGGGGTGCGACTCGGAAAAAACAGAGGCAGTGCTATAAAACTGCAGTACGCTTTTGAGGCATCATGTAAAAGGGCCTCATCATATCGCTCAGTGATCACGTTTCGGTGACAACTATCAGGAACAACCGAAAGAAAATATACCCGCAATGATTTACACGATAAGTTTTCTATCCCGGCAAGTCCAATGAAAGGCAGGTTGCTTTTGTGCTTTTTATTCGTTCTATTTGAGATCATATTTTTTCTGCAAGACAGAAGTTGAGACTCCTTCCTGCCGCAAGGCCTTAACCGTATTGAGTATTGTTGTTTTTTTTTAAGCACGCCAATGGCGACACATATCCCTTTTTTTTACTGATTCAATATGTGCTGAATAAGAGAATTCAGACACATAAATATTTATAGCTGAAGCTACGGCCAAACATTTCCCAACAATAATGCAGCAATCAGTTTATGCCAGCTAAACTGTAAAAAAATATGTCCTCTACGCCGAGTCCTAAATGTAAAGCGGCAGCTTTACCGAGCTGATATTCACCGCGCACATGTCAAAATAACAGTGCATGGCTGCCTGGTATTGTCTGCAAGGGTACTAACCTTTGTCATTTCCTTAGCTGCAACCAAGCACAGTCGTGTTAAGAAATTCGCAAAGAGCGTTCTCTCCGAGTGCACTTCCTCAGCCAAAGATTAGGGTAAGTGTAGCGTGCCTGTTATTATCTATCCACAGAAATATAGCAATAAATACATTCCCTTCAGATTATCTTTCTGACAACTGAGTTTAGTTACGAAGAGGAAAAAAAACCGTCGCCTGCGGACATGTTAGAACCAAATAAGGATATATAAAAAAAATCTTGTTACGGCCCTAGTCGCGGATCACTTCAAGCAATACAGTTAAGAAATCCAGAAATTGTCATTATGCCTCTTTTTCATCGTTATGCGCTTGCTGTTACATCACCAAGGCATATAAAATTCACTCCGTGAGTTATAAAACACTTGGGGCTCTTAGGTGCTAACCCAAGTGCACCTGGAACAAGTTTCGCAGTAGAAATTCTACCCAAGGACAAACTATCGAGAACATGTCCACTATCAGTACGCTGATACAGTAAGCCCGCGAAATACTCAAGTCCACGACGCGATATTGCAGCTATTGCAGTGCTACCAGACGGACCATTAGTTGAATTAACAAAATTAAAAATGCTAGTCCCGAAGAGGGTTTTGGCATTTTTCCAGTGGCCTCGACATGCAAACCCAATAACTCTCGCAATTAAGTTTTAATGGTTTATGGCGGTTTAACGTCCCAAAGCGACCTCAGGCTATGAGAAAACGCCGTAGTGAAATGCTCCGGAAATTTTGACCACCTGGGGTTCTTTAACGTGCACTGACATCGCGCAGTACACGGGCCCTCTAGAATTTTCGCCCTCCATCAAAATTCAAACCGCCCGCGGCCGGTCGAATCCTCGTCCTTTAGGGTCCAGCAGCCGAGCGCCATAACCACTCAGCCACCGGGGCGGCGGCCCTCTCGGAAGGAAGGTGCGACCGCGAATGGACTAAAAAAAATATGATAGCATTTTTCTCTTGCGGTGAGTCAGTTCAGCGGATAACATTTACTCAAATCAAAATTTGTTTTTTTTAGCCTTGCTAGTTCTGACTTTATTAGCATATATCTAGCATTACTGGCGTGCATATGCCTCGTTCCATCTCCACCTCGACGTACCGTCATCACCGCGCCGCTCGCACGACCCCGCCCCGGCAGCGCAGCGGTACGCGATTGAGTCCCAAATGTAAACGACAAAACGGAAGGTTTCGACAGGTGCATCTCTTCATTTTTTGCTCTCTGAGGAGAGAAAAATTGCTATTTACAAACGAAAAAAAGGCAAATATAATGCTTGCCTTGGCAAATGTGGGCGAAAACAGGAGGAGGGCCTAGAAAATGCACTAGGAAATGCTGCGGACGGACAGTAGACCTCGGCGCTGCGAAGGGGAGACGTTCTGCATCGGCAATAATGGAGGACCTGGCGAACGTTCAGGCTGTCATGGAGGCTCTACAACACAACCACCAGAACTTCGACTTTAAACCAGGACTTGGAGAGAGAGAGAGAGACACCCCTTGGCGTTACAGCTGCGAACCCTCGTTCGAGCGTTAGTAACAAAACTGCTGATGTTACTGGTGTCAAACATCATCTGTGTGCAAGATGAACAAGAAGGGAAAAGCTTCACCCTTATGATCTTCAAATCCACGAAGAGTTTGAACATATTTATTTCCAAAGCAGACCAGACGCCAGCAAATTGATTTTGATAAACCATGACAATGCGTCAGACTTAAGAACGTGCTGTGGATCGACTTTTTTTTACGAAAACCGCGCAAGCCAGACTCCACGACGTCAATTACTAGAGGGAAAAGAATCCGTAGTTGCTGGAACGATCGCAGCACCAGTTGCAGAGGTCATTTAACGTCTGGGGTGAAATTTTTATTGGTCTTGTCTTCTTCGACAAAAACGCTCAAAAGCGCTGCATCCAAAGGAGTTTGAAACGCTCCACTAGAGAGTTTCTGGAATGATCTTCCTCAGAAGCTTTGGCGGGAAGAATGATTTTCAGCGTGATGGTGCGCCATCTATTGCAGAAGTCCAGCCTTCACAGTTGGCTGATGCTGTCTTCTAATTGCAGTGAATTGGGCAGCATAGGGCCAGTGGTCCATAGCCTGCAAGATCAGCGGGACGTGAGCCCTCTCGGCTGCGGTTTTGTGGGGATACGTGGATGGCTTACGTACATTGAACAGAAAACGGCCCATGCCAGACGCACTGAAAACAAAAATGTTTTGTAGCTGCATTCCAGAAGATTCCGCCAGGAATGCAGTGGTAGACGTGTTGGAGAGGTGGTCAGTGCTGCATCGCTTCAGAAGAGAACTTCTTTAAGTACATCTTGCAATTTGCAAAAAACTAAAATGAGGCCTCGCCCCTCAACAACACATTTTGGAGAGCGTAAGTTTTCTTCTTTTTCGACAACTATGTAATGAGGCATTAGTTGAGAAAGGAGGAATGGAAAGCAGGATATAGAAATTTAGGAGAAGTGAAGGCCAGTTTTGGCTGAGGTAGTCCGCAGAAGTTGCCGATGAAGTGATTGTTCATAGTCCCCCTTCACATAGTCACATTCACGATTCCACCGCAGGTCCGTCTCCCTGACGAGGTCGTTTCTTTAATAGCAGCCGTCGCTGGGAACGTCCCACAAGTGCCGCACATCGCAAATGTTCAGTGCGCAACGCCACAGAGAGGACACTTGTCAGTTCCTGGCAGGTCCTTTTTTCACGCCGCTGATGACGAAACAGATGCGTCCAGAGCCGCACTTGCCCGAATCCCGGCGCACAGATAGCTCGTCCTGGCCGAGTAAGGGCTACAGGAGAGAGGGTGCCAACATCGAGGAATTTAAGCGCGTGTTCGCTGGCGCAGAGCTTCTGAATCGAAAACTTGTGACAGAAACGAATCTGGCGGAAGAGGGCAAGGTGGCGGGTCAATCTGATGGGTCAAGGTTAGTCATAGCATCCGCTTAAATGTTTACGTGGATCGTGAGCATGGCCACGAACCCAGTGTAATATGCCACAGGACATGGGTACTTTGCCTAGAGCACATGAATCGATTGTGTAACCTGGAATGTGTGTCTAACAGCCTTAAGCTGTTTAAGGGCGGCAAGGGAGTCGGTGCAAACATGTGACTGTACTGAATGTTTGGAACGAGCGGAAGGCAAGCAATGGCAGTGTAAATGGCTTGAATTTCCCAATGCCAGGGGGCAGTCCGTATCCTCAGTGTATGTCGCGCGAGAGTTGAGATGCGGATGAGAGCGACTGTGCCCCCCCCCCCCCCCCCAGCAGTAACTTCCCGCTCTACAGTTAGTGAGGCATCAGAGTACAATATGCACTCTTCAGGCAAATACGCGGCTGATACCGACGGGGAAACAATGGGGTGATTGTTTTGTTAGCTGACACTATGACCGCTGAGAAGTGTCCTCTAAACCATGAAGTTGTAGAGGCTGTTTCCGAGCTATGTTTTTCCATCCGTTGGTCAGTGAGTTCACTTAGCGTATTGAGTTGGGCGAAACTCCTGAAGCACGGGGTATGGGCGTTAAACGGGGCAGTTATGTTTATGGCGCGCATAGCCTCACGATTGATAGCTTCAAGGGAGTCCCCACTGTCTGCGGGTGAGATGTTAAAAATTGTTATGGTTTTATGGTTTTACAGTTTTAGGGGTGTTTAACGTCCCCAAAGCGACTCATACCCCTGTCACACGGGCACTTGTAAGGCCTTAGCAATTAAGGTCCTTTGCCCCAAAAGGCGCGTGGACGCGCATCTACACGGCAAAGCGTCGAGACCTTTGCGATAAAGGGTCCGTAGCAATAAAGGCGGGCCGTCGGCGGGCCTTAAAGTTGCTTAAAGGAGCAACCCAGATGGCAGCGCCAGCTAGCGAGTTTCAAAGAATAAAAAACTTGACGCAATTTTTTAGTTTTGAAACTTTAAAAAACATATCTAATTAATGTTATTTAATGGTTAATTTTGCGTTTACCGTGCACTTAACCGTAGAGGAGGCTATGACTAAAGACATCCACACTGCTAAGAAAGGACTTGAACGCTTTTCAGCAGCCGCATCGACACACACACGTGCTTGCGCATCTCGCTTTGCTGTTTTTTTCTTCGTTTGCTCTTTTTTTGTGTGGCGTGTTTTGAGTTTGCTTGTGTGCACAAAGACACAAGCAACAAAGCACGCTTCTCGAAACACGACGAGGAGCCGAAAGGAAAAAGTGCGCCTACCGTGGTCGGACAGAGAACGATGAAAAAAAAAAGAAAGTTTGTTTCAAAAATATCCGTTTTCTCACCGTCAGAACGGTCCATTTATTATCGTGATAGCTACTTTTTCCAACATAAACGAAAGCACTCTTAGCTGAAGTGCTACGGTCTGCTTTAATTTCATAATGTTTACTAGCGCCGCTTCACACACAGCGGTGGACTTTTTGGCAATCACGGAGGCCGGCGTTCTAGCTCCTTTGGATTTGCCGTGTAGCAGCGTCGCGCTGCTCCTTTTCGGTTTTTCCTCCTTTAGTGCAATAAGACAACTTTACGGGCAAAGGCCGAGAAGTAGTCCCCCGTGTGGACAGGGGTATTAGGCTATGACGGACGCCGTAGTGAATTTTCGACCACTTGGTGTTCTTCAACGTGCACTGACATCGCACAGTATATGTTACCTCTAGAATGTCGCCTACAAATGTTAAAATTGTGCCCTAAATATTATCCGTAGATGAAGGATAGAGCACAAAATCTGGCTGGGCCGTACGAGCACGGGCGCCACTAGAGCACATAGCTAAGCGGCAAAGCAGGCCTATATATTAGCGTGAGCCGATTTACGGGTGGCTGTAAGCCACGGGCCTGCCAGTCCCAGATGTGTGAAAGAGAAGGCCAAGAATACGAAACAGTTTTCTATCTGAGGAATTAGAACACTATGCATTGTAAAATTTAAAGAGGGAGCTTTCCGTAAGCCGCCCTTTATTTCCAATGCGAATTGAAGCATCGACTTGGTAGGCTAGACGGTTTAGACCTCAGAGATAGGAGGACAGATTTCGAGACATCCAGCGCGTGCTGGAGGCCAGACTGGTCGATAAAACGCATTTGGGTGGCGGCAACCACAAGGTTATATCATAGGCCGCACGGTGTACCCAAGCACACGGATAGAAGGGGTGGAGTATAGGGCTTGAACAAGAGGAATGACAGCCACATTAAATAATGCAGGGGTTAGAGCGAAGCCCTGGGGCACTCCTCCATAGGAAGTGAAGTTACCAAAGGGCTTTTCCGTGGGCACGTACGCTGAAGGTTTGATTTGTTAAAAAAAGCGTGAATGGGAGAACAGAAGCCGGTAATGGGAAGAATAGATTGCAGGCAGGCAAGAATGGAAGAGTGAAGCACGTTTTTCATATGCCTTTGTTATGTCTGTAGCGATCATGGTTTCGACCAAGGTCACTCTGCGGAGAGTGGTGAAGCATGTCAGCAGCCAAAGTAGCAGGACGGTCCCCCGTACCAATTTGTGGGTGGGAAAACCGATTTGGGAATCTGGGTAACAATCTTTGCCATTCTAGTCAACACGACAAGAGTGCGGCGAGAAATGTTTTCGTAAAGCTTGCAAATGGTTGGCGTCAGGGAAATTAAGCGAAGGGGCCGAGAGAGACACTGGAGGCTGACCTGACTTGGAATATTCGAAACCACAACACAATGCTTGCCACTTTCCCGGCGTGGACGCCAGAAATGCCACGCTTCGTTATAAGTATCAAGTATGGTTTGCAAAAGCAGGTCCCCTTCCAAG
The DNA here is from genome assembly GCA_030143305.2 of Amblyomma americanum. NCBI lineage: Eukaryota > Metazoa > Arthropoda > Arachnida > Ixodida > Ixodidae > Amblyomma > Amblyomma americanum. Next base: position 75,609 of record JARKHS020001354.1, on the reverse strand, counting down.
TTACGGAATATGGAGTTAGGTATGCCTCAGTGCCCGAAGGTGCTGGCAAGTTTTTGAAGCGTTTCAATGGAGGCCAGCACCTCTGCCATGGTTAAGTAAGAAGTAATGTCCATCGGAAGTCCTCTAATTGATAACTCAGGAGGAGATGTAGAGGGGACAGTCCATGGTGTGGAAGAAACTGACGGGTTGCTTCTTTTGCAAATGCAACCTCATCCTCATTCGGCGGAAGGGCGAATGCTCTGTGTGTAATCTGCAACCTGAGAAGGGCGCTCCTAGGCATGAAAACAATCTCCGAAGATGTCGATTGCCCTGCGTTAGAGGACAGGCGGGCACACCATGCAGCCCAGCGTTTTCCTGCCTAGTCGCTTTGCATAGCTCCGTGCACCTGCGGTAGCCCGGTGAAGAGCGGGAAGAGCCGATGGGTCATCGGGGTGACGAGAAGCATAATGACCCCGCCTGGTGACAAAAAAGCCCACAGATTGAGAAGGTGTATGTCCTGGGTTTGGGTCTTTTGGAAGGTCCATCGACATATACGGAATACATGATGGACTTTGTAATTATTATCGCTATGGAATTCATTTTTTACCGTAACGAGCATGGTAACTTAGAATACACCCTGCGGAACCCCATTTCTCCTGACCCGAATTCTCCTGAAACTGTTAAGCATCCTGCCACGGATACCTAGGTCCTCTAAGTCCCGAAGAATCCCAAACCTTCACGAGTATCATCAGCCTTTACGAAGTGGGAAAATACTGCCAGACAGCGTTGTTTTGTGAATGCATGCTTACCGTGCTTTGAATGCGGGCAAGACGGTCAGCTGTTGAACACGCTTTCCTTGAATACACAGTGATGGATGCCGAAAAGTGCCCGGGATCCGAAGACAAACATTAACCTAATATACAAAGACACTTTCAACAGATTTTGCTGGCCAACTCGTGAGTGCTATTGGTATATATCTGCAAGGAGAGGTTGGCGGCTTGCCAGGTTTAAGAAATGGTACAATAAAAGCTCTTTTTCATGCTTGCAATAATTTTGTCTCCTTCCATATTTGGTTGAAGCATTTCAAAAGGGCATATACGGCTGCTTCGGACAGGTGGGCGGGCATTTTTAAGGTATTTTATCGGGGCCAGGTGGTGTCTGCTTACCGGTCGACAGTAGTGTATGTATTTGTTGAATTGTATTTAGGTTGCTATAAGGCTAACTGCAACAGCCACTTGTCGGAAGTCTGTTTTTCAGCTGTGTTTTGTAGTTTAAAAATGAGTGTGGGTAGTGTGAGGAACTATACACCGCCGGAAAATTCTCCGCTAGTATGTCTGCCTGTGTGTGTTGTTTGTGTTCTTGGGGCAGTGGGTGGTGGTGGTGGAAACATTTTTTGCCAAATACAGGAGCGGCACATCCCCTAACATAGCACGAGGCAACCCTTAGGTGGCTGCCATTACAGGACAAAGGAGAGCCCTTGGAGGGCTATCCGCTCCAGGGCGTCGGTAATTATCCGGCGCTGGTTAGCAGCAGCGCAGTTGGCCAGGAGAGTCTCCCAGTATGACTCCGCCATGGTTAGGGATGGAGTGTGTGGGAAGGTAGTACATGTGAGGAGGATGTAAAGTAAGTCTGCCGGTTTCCCGCAGAGCTTACAAGAAGAAAGGAATTGATCGGGGTAGCGGGCATGAAGTAGAATAGGGTAGGGAGCAGTTCGGGTCTGGAGTCAGCGCCAATTGGAGGCCTGGGTTAAGGTTAGGGAGGGAGCCCGCGGTGCGTAAACACGCCGGGTATCTCGGTAGTAGGTAAGAATATCTTTGAACGTAAGCAGACGCTCCTGGGAGGGTGGGGGAGATCCAACTCCAGCCCGGAAAGTGAGACCTAGGATGACGGAGTGGACCTCCTCGTTACCGGGGAGGCCTGCGTGTGCGGGGGTCCAGATAAGGGTTACGGGGTGGGTGGTGTGCTAGAAGCGTAGAAGCCGAGCCGCGGTGTGGGACATCAGGCCTTTGGAGATATTGGATAGGGCGTATTTTTAGTCGGAGAAAATTTTGGTGGCAGAGGTGGAGATGAGAGCGAGTGCAATGGCCGTTTCCTCTGCAATTTCCGATGAGTTTGTGGTGATGAATCCTGATGCGATTGGTCGGGCCTGATTGTTAGCGATGGCGAGAACCATGCGGGAGCCAGACGATTATGCTGCCGCGTCCACGTAGGCTACCTGGTAACTGTTGCCGTAGAGCTTGTGCAGGGCTTTGGCGCGGGCTGCCCTGCGTTCTCCATCGTGCTCGGGGTGCATGTTCTTAGGGATTGGAAGGGTGATGAGATGGGAGCGTAGGTCTGGAGGTAGGAGAACCCCCTCAGTAGGATGGGTGATCGGTGTGATGCCTAGCTGACAGAGTAGTGTCGCCTGCCGCGATACTCGACAGGAGAGTCAGCTGTGCTGTTAGCGCGGCTTCTGCAAGCTCCTCAAACGTGTTGTGGGTACCGAGGTTAAGGATCCGGGTAGTAGAGGTGCGAGACGGGTGGCTTGCTGGACTTGGGTCTGGAGAGTTTGGATGGCATTGCCATGCATGCCGTGGGATTGAAGGACGAGGCCCTGGATGCGAATCTTGGAGACCAGTGGAATGAGGTGGTTTTCTAGAGTGAGTGAGATGGGAGGGTTGGCGGGGTCGTGCGGCCTAGGGCGGTAGAAAAAGAGCTATGATTTAGAGGGGGAGCAGGCTAGTCCGCGCGCGAGTGTATGAGTCGATGATGTTGAGGGCCGACTGTAGGTTGTGTTCCATGTCTGCATCACTGCCTGGATTAGCCCAGGCAGAGATGTCATCAGCATAGGGGCTGAAATGTATGTCGCGTATTTGGGCGATTTGGTAAAGGAGTTGGAGAAGGGCTATAATAAGAAGGATAGGAGACAGTACAGCACTCTGAGGTGTTCCCCGCGCTCCCAGTGAAACACCGGACAGCCGGTGGTTGCCCATGCTGAGTGTGGTTGTTCGTTCTGAGAGGAAATCGCGGACGTAATTGTACATCTGCGGCCTACGCCTAGGGCGTGGAGGCCTCCTAGGATGGCTGCGTTGGTAACGTTGTCGAAAGGTTTTGTTAGGTCGACGCCGAGGATAGCCTTGGTGTCGCCCGCGGGGGAGTCAAGGATGTGGTGCATTAGTTGTAGAAAGACGTCCTGGGTGGATAAGCCCGGGTGGAAATCAAACATGCATGACGGCATAAGGTTGTTGTTTCTCAAATACCGGCTGATCCGGGTCTGGAGAACGTGCTTAATGAGCTTGCCCACACAAGACGTAAATGAGATGGGACGGAGGTTAGCGTGGAGAAGTGGTTTGCCGGATTTGGCAATAAAGACTAGATGAGGTTCACTGGTCACTGACCAAGGTCAAACACAAATAACGCTGTTGAAATAGTCGGTCATGGCTTCGACGGAGGGAGAATCGAAATTGCGGAGTGCCTTGTGCACTTCGTCAGGGCCAGGAGCTGAGGACGCGTTGAGGCGCAGAAGTTCTGCGCTCACTTCCGCCTCGGTGATCGGTTGGTCGAGAAGGTAGTTGGGGGAGCCTGTGTAGTCAGTGTGGTCTACGGAGGGATATTCAGGGAACTAGAGATCACGAAGCTCCTCGAAGAGTTCCTGCGGGGATGTATGTATGAGATTTATGGGGTTGTGTGTCTGCTGTGGACTGGACTAAGTCAATGAGATGGCGGAATATGTTTCAGGTCTGGGGCAGCCGTTCAGCCTGTTAGAGAGGGATTCCCAATATTGTCGAGACATATTTGCAGCATGCATCTCAATCTCCTTGATGAGCCGGGCCAGCCGTCGACTGAGTGTTCTATTCCAGCGCTGACGCCGCCACTTCCATTCGAGACCCGCCTTGTTCTCCCATAGGGGCAGGAGATGGGAATTCATCGCGTCTGCAGGGCAGTCCTCTGAGAGTTGACGAGTCACGGCACGGACGTCACGCTTGAGTTGATCGCATCAAGTTGCTATGTCTGAGATGGTGTTTAGAGTGTGGCCTGCTCGGGAGGTGGGGACGAGTCCCACTTCGTGATGGTAGCATCACGATAGGGTCTACGTGTTGGGCCTGCTTGTAGGAGAATCTCAATAATGTAGTGATCACTACCCAAATTCTTCTGGGTGTTACACCAAGCAGCGTGTGGGAGGCGGTGGGTGAAGGTGAGGTCAGGAGTAGTGTATGCGCAGACGCTGTTCCCTGTGCGAGTAGGGGTGGTGGGGTCTCTGAGAAAGGAGAAGCCGGCCTGCTGAGCTGCGAGCCTTACCCTACACCCCTTGGGGGTGTCGGCTGTGTAGACCCTGGCCGTGTGCGGGGTGTTGAAGTGCCCTACAATCAGGAGGGTGCATTTGTGTGCGGCTCGCTTGGCAAGCGTGATTAGTCGGTCGAAGTCCTGCCGGAGGCACTTCGAGTGGCTGTATACGTTGTGGATTAAGAGACTAGTATCCCGAGTGCACTGTGGCACGAGTTCGATGAAGAGATCATCTATTTCGGGGACGTTTAGGAGTGGGAGATAGTAGTGAGTGCACGGCGTTCAAGAAATGCAACCCGTGGGGGTCTAGGAGAAAAGGGGATGATGGGCACGTAGCTGGGTAGGGTGAGGAGATTAGAGGGCTCTTGCAGCACGAGCACGTCGGGGCCGTCTGCCTGAGCTAGGTACTGGTGAAGCAGCCCCGATTGGAGCCAAAGCCTCGACAGTTCCACTGCCAGATGGCGAGGCTAGTGAGTGGTCTCACCATCACTGAAGCTGTCATTTGCTGTGGAGGAGTTGGAGACGGTGTGGAGCCGGGCTTTCTTTTTAGGCCGCACGCAGCACAGGCTGTCGCGTGGAGAGCCGCTTGATCCTTAAACCGCTCGTAAATTTGGCGAGCAAATTCTCTAGACGGGTAGTGAGGTTGGCGAATTGATTTGTGAAGGCCCGGATGGCCGTTTGCACCGCGGCCTGAATTCTCGCTTCCATGATTTGTTCGAAATTGGGAGGCAGGGCTGTCGTTCCTTCGGTCGGGGTTGGTGTGGTCAGGGAGGTAGTGGGTGTTGCGGCCCGCTTCTTGTCGGGCAGTTCGCGAGTAGAGAGAGGTTACGGTGGAAGAGTGGGGGTAGGAGCTGCCGGGGCCGCTGGTACCGAAGTAAGGGTTTGGGCCTGCTGGTGGGCATGCAGCTGTGCCTAGAGGCAGAGGTTGGTGGCTTGGAGGGAGGCGAGCTGCGCGCCGACACGCAGCAAATCTTCATAGAGGAGGTTGGCGGAGTCCTGGGGAAATACGCCTGCTCAGCTCACCTCACTCGTGCAGCGGCCGGGTGCCTGTGCAGGTGGTCTCGGTGGGAGTGGAGGTGGTGGTGGCCTGATTCCAGTCCAGGAGCGGGACCGGGCCTTGGGCTTGTTAGGGGTGGGCGGCTGTTTTGGTGCGGCAGGCTGCAGCACCGGAAATGACTTCGATGTGAACTGTGGGGCCTGGGTCTTGCGGATCGTGGAGCGGCTGCGGTGTTGGGGTGGAACATGACTGGTGGGAGACTGGCTGGCGTTTGCCTCGGCGGCTCGCTTGGCATTCCAGTACCTCTTTTTGACCAGGTATGGGGTGCGGAAGCGCGCCTTGCACGTTCTGTCCGCCGTCAGGTGTGCTTTACAGCAGAGCTTGCATTGCGGCGTGCAGGAGTGGTCCTCAAGGGGATCGACTTGGTCGCGCCGGGACAGTGGCATTGCTTGGGACCTGGGCACACATCCGCACGGTGGCCGAGTGCGCCGCAGTTACGGCAGTGCTCGATCTTCTTTTTGAAGAGGTAGCACCTATAGAGTACAGAGGAGTAGTAGATGTGCTTGGGTACCCAGTCTTGTTCGAAAAAGATGATTATGAGCTCTTTCGAGCCTATGCGTCCAACGTCGAGGATGGCAGGGTTCCGCTCGTAACCTTGATGTCTTCGTATGAGTGGTCGAGAGGGACTGTGCGGAAGACTGCGCGGCGTGGTCCGCGGGGTCCCTCTCGACCCGGGGCAGTGAGAAAAGCGCTGTGAAGTGGGTGTAGCTACCATTCAGTCTACGCACTTTTTCCCATATTTTATTAGATGTGATTGATTTAGCTGTTTATGGAAGATACCTGTACTTACATGTACTTTGCTCGGCGCACCTACGGATATGCCTGGATATTGTTCTCGGCTTTTTGAAATTTTTAAGATTTTCATGTCTATGCATGCCCATGCACTATGTTTGCCTTCTTTTTCGCGTCTCCACAATCATGTATATACCAAAGTTTATGATTGTGTCGAACCACTTCCGAGGATTGAGGAATAGACATCTGCGCGGAAGTGATTATAAATGTTGTGAACATTTCATTCGGTTCGTTTATACTGTGATCATATGCAAAAAAAAATCACTATAGACTAGCTTCTCAGAAAAGTGCCCAGTCGGCTAAATGCAATTTCCAACGGCGAGGTTTGGTCGGGATAACTGAGGGTGAGGACGATAGACTGATACTGGTAGGTAAATGATCACTTCCGTACGGGTTATCTAGAACATCCCACTTAAAATCGGTGAAAACAAAAAGCGAACTGAAGGATAAATCCAAGCAGCGCATTTTTACAGTGCTTGCAGAGCTGTACGTGTGCTTTCCCGCATTCAGTAGGCACACGTTATTGCACACAATCGAATATTCTAAAATGCGGCCTCTAGTGTACGTTTGGTCACTACCCCAAGAGAAGAAGTGTGCATGAAAATTCCTCACTATTGAATATGTCTCGGGCACTTCTTCAAAGACTGCCGCCAAGTCATGTAGTGTCAAGGATAGATGTGGCTGAATATGTACCGAGCATGTTGCTATTATTTTAAAATAAAGGGTGGTGGCTGCCACGTCTCATATTTGGTGTTAACATTTATTTTGTTGGTTGCCACACCGCTCTGCACAACAATATCACCGCCTCCAGACAGCCTACTTGCTTTGTCTCTGCCACACCGAAAGACAAGCCTCCTTAAAATATTATTTGTAGAGGTCCTAGGTTGGTCTCTTGCAGAGATAGGACGACCAAAGAAAGCAAGTTCAAAATATCTTTACATCGCTGTAGTTTTTTAAAGACCCCGACAGTTCCAATTGTAATTAAAAATCAATTGTGGGGGTCTGCTTAATAACTTAGATCTCCGGAGTTCTTGGGCCCGTTATGGGGTTTTTCTTTTCCGCTCAAGAGAGCTACGCCTCCGTTGCAGCGGGGCCGAACTTTGCGTTCCTCCCTAGAGGTGCTGGAGGACAGCAGAGCAGCTGCGGGTGCACGAGTTGTAGGCCTCTCCCGATTGGTTGGAGCGTTGCGGGCTGCCGACCTAGCAGCCGGTGAGCGCTTTGTCAGAGATGCCAGGGCAACCTTTGCTGCCTCTGCCGGGGGCGTTGGTGGCCCTGCTTCAGGCACACAGTGAGTGGCCTGGGCAGGAACCCTAGACTGGTCTCGTGTCCCGCAGCATCACACCACATCGGCGGAATTTGTTTTTCGTGTCAACAGGAACATTCATTGTCTTTGTACGAATGGTTTTCCTGAACTGTGCTTCCTGAAATTTTATCTTTTCCTTAGTTTTGATAGTCAGTATCACTTTCTCCCATGATGGACACGAGTACGCGGGATGGTCCCCATCACATTTAGCGCACTTTGGTGCAGAGATGCATTGCACGGATTCATGGTCATTTGATGCACATTTGGCACAAGTTTGCCAGCCGTGACAGCTCTGAGAGCCATGGCCGAATTTTTGAGACCTGAATTACCTTCTTGGATTTGGGATGTATGGTCGGACAGTTACTTTCGTGCATCCTACTTGTCCGGTATCTGGGAGATGGCTAGAGGCGAAAGTCAGGACTGTGTTTTGTTGGTGTTTATTAAGGCGATAGCCTTTAACGGGTCAAACTCGCGTCCGTTCGTTACATTTTAGGTCACATGACCTTGTGAAATCACGTAAACCCTCTGCCATGCTCCCGCCAGCTGCTCTTCTCTGTAGTGAAATGAATTCAAGCGCGGCAAACTCAAATCAGTGCAATGAGTCGCGAATGGCTTTCGCCTTCCCGCAGTTAAGAGATATTTAAGAATACCTCAAATCAATTTTTTATCGTCTTTTAGGATTTTTATGCGTTGAACATCAGTGACATTTCGAACTTTGAGGCCCTCTAATATTTCCGGTTCATTGAAAATCAGGAAGTCATTTTAAGAAATCATACAGGGACGCATCCAAAGGTCACTGTTCTCGAGTATGGAACATTGAATATTATCTTTGATTTCAAGAATCAGGTCACCACTGGGTACTTGTTTAAATCTTTTTGCCAAAGCCTATAGCATCGTTCAGACATTCGGACACAACGAATGGAGAATTGAGACTAGCTGGTTTTTCTGTTTCACTATGTACCACATGGTACTGCGGGAAAACGTCGTTTGTTCTTTGAAAGAATTTGACGGTTACATCGGTCCGCACCTTTTTAGGAGGGGGATTATTTATTTCATGGGAGGCCATGTAAATAGTTTGCGTTTCGGCCTAGGTGTCAGCCGCTAAGCACGGAACCCAACGAGGGGACGGGACGGGAACTTGCACGCAAGTTGTGCCCACACCGGCTGTGCACCATTACTATCACTAAATATGATGAAACTCAAGGTAATTAATCACACAAGGTAAACCCTGACCACCAAGAAAAAAGAGAAATCCAAGAAGTGAATAGGAGAATGGATAGTTGCGAGACCGATAGTAAATTAAAAGACGGAGGGGAAGATTGGAAAATGCGAAGGCACTGCGATTTCCCCCGGTCGGCTCAGGCTGCAGGTTCCGTCTAAAGGAAGCTGGGGAAAAAGTCGTGTGTCGCCTCCGTCGAGGGGTTTTAAAGGTCCATACACTAGGCATGAACAAACGAATTAACCCTCGGCCCTCAGTCCCCAGCGGCTGCGAAGCAACTGACCAAGGCGGCGGTCAGACCTGTGACTTAGAGAAGTGTGCTAAGAATCTCTGGCTCCGGACAGGCCGCCATTGGAATCTGAACCTGGCAACGTTTAACGCTAGTACTTTGTTCAGTGAGGCTAGCCGAACAGTGCTGTTGGAAGAACTAGCGGGCATTAAATGAGATGTCATAGGGCTTAGTGAATTTAGGAGGGCAGGTAACGCGTATACAGTACTAAATGATGGGCACATACTGTCCTATCGGGGATCAGCGGATAGACGAGAACTAGGTGTCGGATTCCTCATTAATCAAGATATAGCTGGCAACGTAGAGGAGTTCTATAGCATTAATGAAAGGGTGGCAGCCATCGTAATTAGACTTAATGAGAGGTACAAGCTGAAGGTGGTGCAGGCCTACGCGCCTACATCTAGCCATGAAGAACAGACTGTTGAAGGCTTTTATGAAGACGTGGAATCGACAATGAACAAAGTAAACACACAGTACACTGTACTGATGGGAGACCAGTGCGAAGGTGGGCAAGAAGCAGGCTGGCGACAAGGCGGTAGGCGACTATGGGATAGGTTCTAGGAATAGCAGGGGAGAGCTATTAGTAGAGTCCGCAGATAGAAATAATTTACGTATCATGGATACCTTCTTCCACAAACGAGAGAACAGGAAGTGGACCTGGAAGAGCCCTAACGGTGAGGCTAAAAATGAAATTGACTTCATACTATGCGCTCACCCTGGTATAGTGCAAGATGTGGAGGTTCTAGGAAAGGTGCGTTGTAGCGACCACAGAATGGTACGGTCTCTAATTAGCTTAGACTTGAAGACAGAACAAAAGAAGCTAGCAAAGAGGAAGTCCATTAACGAGATAGCGGTAAGTGCGAAAATAGAGGAATTCAGGAGATCGCTGCATAACCGATATTCACCATTAAATGAGGAAGACGATGGTAATGTTGATACAATGAACAATTATGTGACAGCTATCAATATGGAGTGCGCAATAGCAGTACGCGGTAGGACGGCTCGACAGGATACTGGCAAGCTATCTCAGGAGACGAAAGATCTGATTAAGAAACATCAAAGCATGAAGGCGTCTAACCCTACAGACAGAATAAAACTAGCAGAGCTATCGAAGTTAATAAATAAACGCAAGGTAGCCGACATAAGGAAGAATATAACATGCTCCAAAGAACAGAGGTAGCCTAAAAGCGGTGAAGAGGAAACTAGGCATAGGTAAAAACCAGATGTATACGTTAAGAGACATGTAGGGCAATGTCATTAGGAATATGGATAAGATAGTTAAAGTAGCCAAAGAGTTCTACAAAAATCTATACAGTAGCTAATGCAATAAGGACGTTAATGATGGAGACAGTAGCGTACCGCAATGCGTCATCCCGCCAGTAACGAAATAGGAAATAAAGAAAGCGTAAGGAGCAATGCAAAGGGGGAAGAGCAGCTGGTGAGGATCAAATAACAGCAGATGTGTTGAAAGACGGAGAGGAGATTCTGCTATAAAAACTAGGCACCCTGTATACGCAATGCTTTATAACCTAGAACGCACCAGAACCTTGGAAGAACGAAAATATAATCTTAATTCTTAAGAAAGGAGACGCCAAAGACTTGAAAAATTAAAGACCGATCAGCTTACTGTCTGTGGCCTACAAGGTATTTACTAAGGTAATCGCTAAGAGTCAGGGCAACCTTAGACTTTAATCAACCAAATGATAAGGCAGGACTTCGTAAAGGATATTCTAGAATGGATCATATTCACACTATCAGTCAGATGACAGAAAAACTTGCAGAATATGACCACCCTCTGTATATAGGCTTCATTGATTATGAGAAAGCATTTTACTCAGTGGAAACCTCGGCAGTCATACAGGCATTGCGGAATAAGGGTGTAGATGAGCCTTATGTCAAAATACTGGAAGATATATATAGGAACTGTACAGCTACCATAGTCCTCCATGAAGTCAGCATTAAAATTCCAATAAGGAAAGGCGTCCGGCAAGGCGACACGATCTCGCCAATGCTATACACCGCCTGTTTAGAGGGGGTATTCCGAGGCCTGAATTGGGAACACCTCGAGATAAGAGTTAATGAAGAATACCTTAATAATCTGCGATTCGGTGATGAGTTTGCCTTGCTGAGTCACTCAGGAGATGAACTGCAAATCATGATCAATGAGTTAGACAGACCGAGTAGTACGGTAGGTCTAAAAATCAACATGCAGAAAACCAAAGTAATGTTCAAAAGTCTGGCAAAGGAACATCAGTTCACAATTGGCAATGAGGTGCTGTAAGTGGTAAATGAATTCGTGTACTTAGGGCAGGTAGTGACAGCTGATCAGGATCATGAGAGGGAAATAACTAGAAGGATAAGAATGGGGTTAAACGCATATGGCAGGTTCTCTCAGATCATGAATAGCAGCTTACCAGTATCCCTCAAGAGAAATGTGTACAACAGCTGTGTCTTGCCGGTACTCTCATACGGGGCAGAAACGTGGAGGCTAACGAAAAGGGTTCGGCTTAAGTTAAGGACAACACAGCGAGCCATGGAAAGAAAAATGATAGGTGTAACGTTAAGAGACCGGAAGCGGACAGAGTGGGTGATGGAACAAACGCGTGTTAATTACATTCTAGTCGAAACCAAGAGGAAGAAATGGGCTTGGGCAGGGCATGTAATGCGAAGGCAAAAGAACCGCTGGTCCTTAATGGTAACGGAGTGGATTCCAAGAGAAAGTAAGCGTAGCAGATGGCGGCAGAAGGTTAGGTGGGCGGAGGAGATTAAGAAGTTCGCAGGCATAGGGTGGGCGCAGCTGGCAAAAGACAGGGTTAATTGGAGACATGGGAGAGGCCTTTGCCCAGCAGTGGGTGTAGTCAGGCTGATGATGATAATGATGATGATGATGATGATGATGATTATGACACTCGGCATAGGCTCAACAATCAGGATCCCCTTTTCCTGGACACGGCGATGCCACGCACGGCTGTAGGCGGGTGCTCGGGTCCGTGGTGATGCACTGTTCACCATCATCGCCTCCCGGGAATGTCCCTGGGGATGCTCAGGAAGTCTTGGTGTCGCCACTCACCAACATATGCTTGTAGCAGATGCCCCTGGTGGAGGGGGGGGGATTGTCGCAGTAATGTGGCGTTGCACGCGCGGTGTTCCTCTATAAGAGACATGAATCGCAGTGTTTTCAGTACGGTGTTCTTTTACAATACTGTAATGCATTTTCTTTGAAGTTTAAAGACTTGAGAAGCCTGTGGTTTCACGAGTTATGGAATTTCCTAACCAAAAGAAAACAACTGAATTCCAGAAGCTGATAGTGAGGCCTTTGAAACACAATTCCGAAAGCACCATCTCCCCTATCTGCCTGCCTCCTTGGTTTTTATAATGTAGGCAGATTGAAGTAGATAATCATTCATAAGAAGATGTACTTCCTCCAAGAACATATTGCGTCTGACTTGGTGAAGGCTAGTATATTAGCAGGGTGGTTGTTTCCGTCTGAAAGGACCATATTTGTCATGGAATGTTACGAGTTGTTCATCCTTATTACAAGTCAATCAATCCCCATTGGGAGATTTTAAGGCGATAGCTTTTAATGGCTCATACTGGCGTCCGTCCGTTACATTTTAGGTCGCGTGACCTTGTGATGTCACGTGATCTCTCTGCCACGCTCGCGCCAGCTGCTCTTCTCCTCTGTCGTGAAATTAATTCAAGCGCGGCAAATTCAAAACAGTGGAATGAGTCGCAAACGGTTTTCCCCTTCCCATAGTTAAGAGATATCCAAGTCCCTCCAACGAATTTTTCATTAACACTCTGCAAACAACATTCCCACTTAACGTTGTTGAGTTTATTTTCGTGCTAGCATCTGCTAGCCGCCCTTTTTAGCTTAGCTGGCAGAGCGCTTGCCATGGTTTGCCTCTGACACCGCGTTAAATCCCCTGAATCAGTAAGTCTTTTTTTTTTACTTCGATGTTTGCGCGAAGCCATTGACGGTTTTCTTTACAGCATTATTGCTGCGCTAGGAACGATGCTAATCAGTAATGTCTTCCTCATTGTACATCGATTCCACACACAGACATTCCGATAAACGTTAGATTAAGACCATTCTCACTTCGAATTGATGATACATTTGATTTCGTCCCAACATCTGCTATTCGTCCTGGTTAGTACCATTCGCGGAGCGGCTGTGCAGCATGGGCTCTGTTCCAGCTTTTGATCGGCGGACTAAGACAAATTCTTCTTCAAACCGGAAGTCCGTGAGATAGCTGTATAGTATTCCATTGTTCCCCTGTGCCTGCGCTTGGATTGACGCGTTGTAAATAATTTATTATTACGCATCATCTCCCTGAGCCCTTCTGCTGGTGTTCGCCGTATGATGCACTAAAATGACAAAATTGCAGTGTCGCATGTGGTTTGCATCGCCCATTTAGGTAATCGGTACGAACCGCTGGACTCTTGTGTGCACCTCAATCCTGTGTCCCACCTGGTTGAAGATCTCTGAGAGACAGTAACCGCGGTGGATGTGAGCATTTACCGTTATGTCATGATCATGTTTTGGCCAAAGGGACCACAACAAGAACTTTTATTGCTTGGCGGAAGAACGCATTTCGGGAGCATACGTCATTTCATGCTGCTTTTCAAAGTTGGAGAGTCATTTTAAAGCTTGGCAACGGGCATACGGCAGACAATTCATTGACCACTTTGCTCCATAAGTGGCAACTAAGGAAGGTTCTGGAGATATTTACGGTTAGTAAGCCTCTCTTGCCTACTTGCGTCTGCTGTCCGGGATGGATTTCCTCCCCGCCAGTTTATCACCATTACGACCAAAACAAGGTGCAGGTGATAGTACGCATTTATCAATCCGAACAGCGGCAAGTGCAACAGCGCATTCTTGGACACAAAAGTGTTCCTGGAGCGTGTATAGCTGCAAGTGCGAGTAATATTGTGTCCATATTAGCAGAGTCGCTCCTGAGCTTCGCTCGAACCGCTGGGAATATTATGAACTTGGCACTTTCTTTGTTGCCAATAGTTCAGCACTTTTTTATCTTGCTTCCTTCTATTGTGGTCTGCTGAGGCTCTTCGTGAGCATGCCCTTACTTGCAACGCCCATTCCTGGCCCCAAGTCAACGAGACAGTTACGAATATGACAGCATTTTCACTCATCGGCATCGCTCCGTGTCAAGACACCGTCACTTTCAATGTCTACGCTGTTATAAATTTTGTTTGTGAATTGCTGTTTAACTAGAAGTGTGGTTCAGAGTCCACGATTGCCGTAAAACTTGCAAAGTTTGAAGAAATGGCGTAGCCTTCAGCTTCAGACAGATTGTGTAGCAGATTCAATGCTGTCCTATTTATTTCATCTGACAGACCAGGAGACCGAGATCTGGTGCCTCGATCATGAAGTAGGTTAGTGAACATCAGCCAATCATCGACTTTCGACCCAAGGTCATCTTGCTTTTGATGGACGAAACTATCTCTTTGATAAAAGCCCTTGAACATCACATTGTCTTGAGTGTCCTGAGTGAACAACTCAGTGGCGCATCCCGCTCAAGCGTCATGGTCACTGTAGTAGCCAGAGATGCCGAGAAGATCTAAGCCATAATCGAAGGGAACACGGAGTTTTTTCTAGACCGAGTAATCAGCACCGCAAGAGGTGTCACGCATTTCCAAAATGGCCAAGGTCAAGTGCTGCTGTCGAACTTTGGCGCAAAATAGCGACACCCTAACAACGGCACCACGATTGCATTTCTCAAGGAAATCCCCGACACAATAATTGCCTTCGTCCTCTCCGATTCATCCTGAAAAGACCGACTCTCCCAAGAGCACGCACCAACCTTCAACCTTGCCCAACGCTGCTAGGGCACAAACAAGACCAGTCCGCAGACCTCTCAGCCCCGACCACGCTCGACACCCTACTGGCAAACGTTACTAACGAAAATAACTTCCATGTCGCCGCCTACTACCAGCACGTGGAAGAAGCACGACGCATAGCCTGGCTGCGCATTAAAAACCAATAGCACACCGAAGCCCGACGTTACACCCTACGTCGACGCCACGCAGAATGCAGGCCGGGTGACCTTGCACAAGTGCGGTTGCCCATTCGCCGCCGCGGACTGAGTGAAAAGCTCCGGCACCGCTACTTCGGTCAGTACGAGGTTATTCGTTGACTTGGAGAGCTTGACCAAGAAGTGGCCCCCGACGGAGCGGCAGCACTGCCGCGGCTCCGCGGACGCCCGGAAGTTGTGCGTGTAGTGCGATTAGCTCCTTTATATGTGACCTAATGAGAGCGTCTAAGCATTTTCAGCGAGTGTTTTGCTGTGCCTGTGTTTTTGCTCACAGTTCTTTTCATTGTAAAGCATCGCACCCATAGTTCTTTAACACAGGATAATTCCTCTAAGATTTTAATGTTTATTTGTTCGGGCTCAACGCTGTCAGAACGCCGCTTTATACTTCATTTTCGGACATCAGATGAGAACTCATTTATCGCGAATGATAGGACCCGTACAGATTTGAATCTATGGTGTTCTTTCGAAAGTTCGTTCACAGCATTACACTGAACACTGCCAAGACCGGCGACAGTGCACAAACCTTTCGACGACCACCGAGTACGATTGCTGCAATCGTAGCAGCCGGGTCATTCAGTTCTCCTACAGCACGAGTGAGGTCAATAAATAGCTTCTGTCAGAAGCTTTTTGCTCTCCTGGCTACCGGACTGCCGTCATCACTGCGTGAGAAAATATATCGGTACAATTAAAGTTGTGATTCATAAACGCCATCTCACATGATATGTAGCACTTTGAAAGGTTATATTGCGCCGTTCAGTCAGGCACAATAGAGTTAAAAAATAGTTCCTCACATGTTTCAAGATAGTTGTGACTATTTGGAAAACAATTATTGCAGTAATTGTAAAGGCTGCTCAAGATGATGTATTGAAAGTAGAGCGAGCGTGTCTTTCGCTGGTTATATTAGCACGAAAGTCCGCAAGAACACAGCACTCTGGAGGCATGCTCCAAACTGGTGTACCGACATTTACAAACATGGCCGTGCCCAGTCGGCTGAGTCTCATGCGTGCCGTAGCTGGACACTGGTGCTCTTTCAATGCCAGTAATGAAGGCACCAGTGGCGAGGTGAGCGATGCGGCGGAACAGGCTTTGCACCGCGGGCCATTCTGGTTGGGTCCAATCACCGCTGTCTGCACAGCGCTGCAAACGGCTTTTACGATAGAGTATAGTCGCTGAAATCCGTCATGGTTATCTGCTTGTCAGGATTGAGCTCCACACACACAAAGTTTTCCTTTTGCGAAACTTCTGTTTATATCGCAGAGTCCATAAAGAAACGGAGACGAGTGAGCTTGCAAAGACTGTTTGCCAAAGTACTCCGTAAATTTCACGAGTTCAGTTTACGCAATTATGTAAAACCTTTGATTTCTCAAAATGCTATACTGCGGCTCCTTGAAGGGTTTACGGCTTATACTTCATTAGAGCCGCATGCGGCTGACTCCATAGCGCATGAAAAAAGCATAACTTGAGTCTTTCGGAGCGACAACCGTTTTCATACAAAATAGAAGCATCACGATAAGAAAGGCTAAATTGGGGCAATCCTCTATCCAATGTCCACTCGTAAAAATTATACTTTGAAGAGTATATTGCTCCGATAAAACTTTTATTAACATACGTGTTCTTGTAACATTTTTTACAGGTAGAAAGTGCGAAATGAAACTTAAAGGGTTAGTTTTTTTTCTGCTCATCTTTATTGAAGTGACGACGGTAGGTAAGTTTCCTTTCTTCCTTTAATTTTGAAGTAGCTCTCACTAATGCGCGACGTTGCGTTCCAGTGAAACTTTATATTTTAAAATTCCTTAATCTGAGAAAGTGAAGCAGAGTGATGGCGTAGCAGTTTTGTTGATGTTTTTGTTCTGCGAATCCATGCGCGTCATTTAAACGGGCACATTCGTTTTGCAGCTTCGTTACTGTACGGCGCATTTCAAAGTGTTTTCAACTGCTTAGGACCCATATTAGAAACTGTGACGTCCGAATGACATTGTGGTGACGTGGTGGTGTGAGGTAGGCGCTGCAGTCTGACGAATAAGTGATGCGATGTTTTAACGTGGTCTGCCGCTACTGACGGTGGCGCCATCGATACAAAAGGGAGGACGGAAGGCCGGACCGGCCTATCTGTGTTCAGGTTTAGGCTGGTGGTGTTTTGGACGTTCTCTCCAGTTTGAAGTTGTCACAGTGGTGACAACTTCAAGGGCGAGGAATATGTCGAAGGACTGGGGCAGTTTTTGATCGCTAATTAGATTTCTGAAGACAGGAAAACAGTCGTGTCCCTGAGCGGATGGGGACAGCCTACGCATGCGCTCCTTCGAAGATTGCTTGCCTCGACAAGGCTGTCGGAGCGACCACTCAGCAGATACCTCGATATTCTGGCCAAGCATTACTCGCCCCGTTCATCAGACATTGTCCAAAGGTAACGTTTCTATTGACTAGCGCAAAACCCTTGCCGAGAGAGAGAGCGCTCACCCAAGGGCCCTTGAGGTATTTGTAATAAATAAATAAATAAGTAAATAAATAAATAAATAAATTCGTCAAAGAATTCCTAGCCGTGCTTCCTAATTAAGCTACTCGACGGCTACAAATTCAGCAGTGAACTCTACAATAACTTCCGTGACCGGCTGATTCAAGGCATCAACACGATGCGATGCGCAGAACGATCCTAGAAGAACAGGAGTTGACGCTGAAGAAACCCGTGGCGATAGTGCCAAACGTGGATGAGGCGGCGCGATGCACAAAAGAAATACCTGGCTGGGCAAGTATCGCTGCAGTTAACCGCATGACCGATGGGACAGACCGACTGCGGTGTTTCAGTAGCGGGAACCGCATCCCAAACAAGTGTGAAAATCCACAGCATAGCGCTATTTTAAGTGCCAACAACGAAGAATTATTGTTCGGATGTGCAGCAGCAAAGGAACTGCGGATCGAAAGAAAAGCAAAACGGAAGAAATCATGGTGCACACGATGCACGCACTCCACGAAGATACTGACGACTCCGATGCCGGATGCGGTGGGAACCAGTGGACGCTAATAGAGCGGTGCAAGAATGAAAAAAAGGAAAAGACTCACGAAACTTCTGAACAGAAGGCTCCACCCATATTGGTGGAGCTGCTGGTGGAAGGCGTAACAGTAAAAATGCAATTTAATACAGGGGTGATGTTTACGTTTATAGTGGAAGGAGAGTGCCTTTGCCGATTTCCCACAGTCGTTTTCAACCGATGCAGAGTCAAGATCAGAGGATATTTCGGGCAAATTTCCCCTGTTGTTGGCAAGGCAATGCTCAAGGCCAGTTTCGGGAGCTGGACGGCGTACCTGCCGTTATTCGTAGTGAAAGAGGGAGGAAGCGCCCTCCTGGGCAGAAATTGGCAAAAGAGTTCGACACGCCTCTGGAGCAGCTCAACAATACCCATCTAGTGAGCAGCATTCAATATGTTGGGAAGTTCCTGGGAGTGTTCACTGAAGGAATAATTAAAATTGGATGTGTAGCGGAAACATTCTTGTGCGGGAAGGCGTGAAATCCATTTTCTGTAGATCACGATCCGTACTATTCTTTTGCTAGATTTGGTCTCAGAGGAATTGAGGTTGCAGCGTAACGAAATACTACCTCCGGTGCGTACTTCGGAGTTGGGGTGTTTCATTAGTGCTGGTGTTGAAAAATGATAGTTGGGTGATAATCTGGGGAGACTTCAAGTCGACCGTTAACAAACTCTCTGACACAGAGGTGTACCCACTATCAAGGCTAGACGCGATATCGGCCCAGTTTACGGGAGGGGAAACGTTACTTAAGCTCGTCTTACGTGATGCGTACCAGCAGTTAGAGCTAGAATCGACGGCGAGGAAATATGTCACAGTTAACGCACATCCTGGCCTCTTCGAATACAATCGGTTGCCTTTCGGTGTAGCTTGTGCTCCAGCTATTCTTCAAAGGGCCGTGGAATACCTATTGCAATGCTGCTGTTGTTTCGTAGTCTATTTTGACGATGTCTGATCACCAGGCCAACAGACGCCATGCACTGCAAGAACTTAGAGTGCTAGGCCGGATACTAGATACGGGGTTGAAGCTCAAGCTAGAAAATGCTTTTTTTTTAATGAGTGTCGAAATCTTGGGTCACATCCTCGATGCCGAGGGGCTACGCCCTTCGTAAAAGGAAGTGGAAGCTGTGCTAGATTTCCCGGAGCCACCAAATGGGAAGCAACTGCCAAATTTTTTGGGGGCTGATTAATTCCTGCCACGCGCCCATCCAGAACCTATATTCAGCGTTACGTCCGTAGTACAGGCTGTTGAAGCAAGGGACGCACTGGAACTGGGGTTGAGGGCAAAAGTCGGATTTTTCAAGAGCAAGGTCAAGTTGGTGCACTCTGCAGTGCTCGTGTATTATGATCCAAAACAGTCATTGGTGGTGTGTAATGACGCATCCCCTTATGAGATTGGTGTGGTGCTAGCACACCGGTTGGCATCGGACGTCGAAGGGCCGATAGTGTTTGCTTCCAGCAGAGAAGAATTACATCCAGATAGACCAGAAAGCTTTACCTGTGGTACCTGGGATGTCAAAATTGGACCAGTGCGTGTGAATGAGGTGTTTAAATATTTTCGCGGGCGGTAAACCGCTGCTGCGTTTGCAGGCACAGGACGAAGGAATTCCACAACAATGTTGACCTCACGTACAGCGGTGGCCGCTAACAGTAAGCGCGAATCAATATACACCATAGAGCTTCTAAATAACACCTAGAGGGAAAGCTGCCACCATCTATCCGAGTTTCTTAAGACACTTATCCACCGTGGGAATGTCGGGAAAGACAGCACAGCGTACTTGGCTTTGGTCTAAAACGTAACTACGACTTAAGAAATACAAATTTTCGCAAATTATATGTTTGAAAGAAGCGTTTGTTTTACAATAAATGTGTGTTCTAATAAAATATGTTTACTTTACATTGCAATAAATGACAGAAAAGCACAGAGCAGCAAGCGATCACCAAATTGCCTCATGGCGAGAGAGGGATTTTTCTTCATGCCGCCAAATATATTGCACCGTGAAAAATTATTTTTGCATTTAACAGACACACTTTTTAGAGCAAATATTCTTGCAAAAAAATTGTTAGTGCTTAAAATACACTTTGGAAGCTTCCATTTCGCATTGTGAAAAAAAAATGTTCCATTGGATTAGTCTGCTATTGCAGGACGCGCCTTATGTCCATCCATAGGATATGTTCGCGCCGTGAGAAACTTGCCCGCGCCCCAACTTTTATATGAGGAACTAGTTTTCCCGCACTATGTGCCGGCTCTCGGCAAGTCCTAGCACTGAGTTTACAAATTTTTCCAAGGAAGACATGAGCGCGAACCTCTCCTACCACAAGTGAGCGACGGCTGTGTTCATGCTGACGAGTGCTACATGCGGGTATTAGCGTGAATTAATTCTTGCAGTGGAAGTCGTTCCTGCATGCAATGCGCGGCCACCGCCAGTCTTCGAAATGAATCAAACGCCATCCTCGGTGAGTACGGTTAACGTAAGCAGCGCTTGTCGGAGTACTTAATTTTGCGCGTTTAAAATAACCCCGAGGATCATATGAGAAATGTACACAGTGGTCACAGCAGCAGACTGTTGCGTTCTCAGCTCACACACACAAAAAAATCCCTTCTTTCAGATTTCAATGCACAGGTAGCACAGGTTCCCGCGGAGCAAAACGCAGCTTCCTGTATAAATGGCTGCAGTGCGGAGGCAAACGGAATTTAGGCCTAACAGGCACCAGACACTGTGCTCAGCTTACTTCCAGTCTATGCGAATGCCTTCAGATGTTTTGGATCTCAAATAGACTGCGTGTGTAGCTTCCCTATACAACCACAATGTGCACAAAACATCAGCTATATAACGAAACTGCACAACCAAAAAAATCCAATACGGAACATAGTCAACAACCCGCTAGATATCAATCCAGTGTGAAAGCCGCCAGCTTTCCCTCTAGTGTACAGCAAGAAACTCTACGATACACACTCATCTATCGGTCTGGGGAGCACTTGGGGAAAAGGAGATGGACTCAGCCGGCTCCCTTTAGCAGCACTGGCTGCAAAACAGGTGGTAGCCGCGTAAGTTTTTATATTGGAAAAGTCCTATCCAGCCTTTGTTGCCAGCCACTGCTGTTGCAAGAGCCACTGACCGAGAATCTATCCTTTATATGGTGAGGGTGGCATTTTGGACGGGAAAACGTTCGCCGAGAAGGAAGGTTGGGGGTCAGATTACAAGATGCTTATAAAGCGTGCGCACCATGTGCTGTAAATGTCCCTGCCAACGTAAGAGATTAGATGCGATTACATCGTGCAATCATCATAGATTTGAAGAATAGAGGATTGTAGAAAGACCAAGAGAAAGCGCGCACTCCCATAAGAGTAGTTCGTTATGAACAGAAATCTATGCTAATGTATAGAGGAATCTTAGCTTTTGGGTCCCGTTTTTCTTTGCGAAGCGACACAAAGCGCTTATTCTTCCGTTGTTCTGTCTTTAATTTGCCAAGATGGTGGCACTCCAGGAAAATGATGGTCAGATTGTTGCCAAAGTTTTCAACATCGAGAGGTATTATGAGTGCAAGCTGCAAAATATGTTACCGTCGGCGTGCTTGTCAGGCCGCACCTCAATTATATACAGAGAGCTGGAAAGCTGGAAGCTCGAGTGTCAGTGCTGTTGGGATTCAGGTAGCAGCATCCCACCGCTTCCACCAGTTGTTGGGATTCAGGTAGCGTGACTGGGCCGGAGAAGAGACGAGGACGACCGGAGGAAGAAAACTTGGAAAACTTTATACAAGGACTATCTACATTATGTACAAGCACGGGCAACTGAGAGTGCTTCTCAGTAAAGAGAGCTTCTTAGGAGTCGGGAGTCTCTGATACCTCTTAAGAAGGGGGCTCTCCTTGGCATCAAACCAGTAACTCCTTAAATACTCTTCGTATTCCCCAGATCCCTAGCTGGGGAATACAGTTCGAAGAATGATGTCCAATCACACGGTGGCACTGATGGTACCACCCACGGCAGGGCGGTCCTGATTTTTCTTCGCAGCTCGGTCGAGGGAAAGGGAACAGGGCCCGGTCACGTTGTCGTCCCCGCGTCTTCCAGGTGGCCGCGCACGTGCGTCCGGAGGGCACCTGCATAAGACAGGATTGCAGGCTGTCTCCCCGCAGGTGTCGAAAGAGCTTGACTGGTGACCGGAACGCGGAGGCTCTGTCGCAGGTGCGGCACTCGGGCAATTGTTCAAATCCAGCGTGACTGAAGGGGACCACACTGATACCGCACTTCGTCGTGGCGAGGACCGGAAGGAATACGCTTATGGCAACACCCTCTAAATACTTTCTTCAGGCCTCTCCAGGCCCTCCTTTCCACACGCGCTACGTCACGCCAAGTGTCCGGTCAGGCTGCTCACCAAGCGCGGCTCCGCTCCGCTCGGTTGTCTCCCTCGATGTGCTCGCGCTTGCCCGGGCAAGCACAGACACGAACGCAGTCTTGCAGTGAGCGTCTAGCTGCTGCTTGAGTCTTTCAGCCTGGCGTTGGGTGCATTTCCGTTCGCTCCTCGCACGGCTGTGTCTGTTTCGTGTGGCCGTTTCTTGTGTGGCGTGCGTACCTGTGCTAGCGCACGAATGGGAAACTGATTGCCTGCCGTGTAGCGAGTGCAACTTCGTGAAACATGGGCCGGTGCTGTGTTCCCGGGTGCCGCGGGAACTACCAGAATGGTCCCAAAGTACGTGTTTATTGCTTCCCAAGAGACGAAGTACGAAGAAAAGCCTGGTTGCGAGCCATTCCACGGAAGGATTTCACACCTACAGAGCATTCGAGGGTAAGACTCTGAAATATTGCTTAATAGGCGCTGGTAATTATCTTAGTTGTGAGCTGTCGCTCCCGGAAAGGCATGCTGTCTTTGTAGGCAATGATATCACTTCTTACACTTATGTATGAATTGTCCAGGAAGCATTTAGTTCTGTGGATGTGCATAAGGCTTGTGTAAAAGCTGTGTAAATATGTAAAAGCTGTTCACTATTCAGACTCTTTTTACTTAGTGTTTTAGGCAATGGAGAGTCATGGCGAATGGCCTTGCTTCATTTTCTCGTGCAGGTGTGTGAACTGCACTTCCACGCAGGCGACTTCATTACGACGTTGTCACACCAAGATGAACTGACAGGGAAAATAATAGAGGTGAAGCGTGACAGGCTACAGTTGAAGATTGATGCTGCGCCTTCTGTTTTTCCAAACTGCCCAAAATACTTGTCCTCAACGCCTGGACGGAGTGAATCGCCAGAGACGAAAAAAGCAAGAAGGGAAAACGCTGCTTTGCAGGAGGCTATGAGGAAGTCACTTCAGTCTAATGAGCTTGAACAGAAAAGAAACAAAGTTTCATCTTACGAGGAGTTCAAATCTAAGTTGCCTGGAATCTGCAACACGAAATTCTGGACCGTTTCTGTCGATGAGCAGTGCGTTAGGTTCCTTCTCATCGAGAATGATCCTTCACCTAATGTGAAATGCGCCTTGGTAGTTCTCCCTGATCTGTCACTTTCTGTTTTCTTGAATGGAGTGAAGCTTCTGTCGCTTCCTTCAGGCAGGATTCTGCCAGCTCAAGTATGCGACACCTCCAGCCTGTCCTTGCTGCTAGAAGAACTCGAGATAGGCTTGCATAATATACCTGAGGTGACGAAAGAGTCGAAACATACTAAAGTATTGCAGTTTGTCGGTTCACTGCTTGCAGACCTCATTGAGGACAGTGATACGACGAAAGAACAGTCTTCTTTGCTGAAATTTCTGGTTGAGCAGATAGAGCTTCTCCTCGCGAAACAGCATGTGTATAGCGCAGAGCTGCTGGTATTCGCCAGTATTTTGAATTCAATTTCTCCTCACGCATATCACTTCACAAGAGCTGCATCAAGAATCATTCTGCCCCATCCTTCCACACTGCGCCGTGTTTGCTCAAATTACAAAGCTGACCCTCTTGTGGAGCAAAATCAACCGCACTGTCTCTCCTACATCCGAGAACGAGTCAAATCAATGAAAGACCACGAGAAGACAGTGACCCTGATGATCGATGAGATCCACATAAAACCATACTTCGACTACAAAGGGGGCACAATAGTAGGATCGTCGGTTCATTCAACGGAACCAGCAACAACAGCCCATGTGTTCATGGTACAATCACTCCTTTCTGCAAACAAGGACGTCATTCACATATTACCTGTGAGCAAACTGAGCGCAGAAATTTTGCACGAGCATGCTAAGAACATAATCATTAATGTTGAGAAAATGGGGCTCAAAATTATCGCTGTGATAACGGACAACAATGCTCTGAACCGCAAGATGATGTCGTTATTTGCTACAAGTCCTCAGGTGAGCATTGTCTATCCCCATCCAGCCGATAACGCTCGCCCTCTTTTCTACGTGGTCGATCCTGTGCATCTCTTGAAGTGCATTAGGAACAATTGGATTAACCAGAAAAACCCTGGAACATGCCTCTATTTCCCTGAAATGGACTTGAGTGGAGCAATGCCCGAAGGGCCTCCTCGTATGAAAGCTGCTTCTTTCGCAGCTGTGCGGCAGCTTTATTCTTCAGAGAAGACGTCGCTTGTGAAGGCTGCTTACAGACTGAACGCAAAAGCCGTGAATCCAACCTCAATGGAGCGGCAAAATGTAAAGCTCGCTCTCGACGTCATTAATCAGTTTGTTTCAAATGCCCTCAGGACACATGGTTCCGCGTTCAAGATTCCTCAAGCTGAGTCGACTGCTCTTTTCATTGACGTTATCCTCACATGGTGGCAAATAGTCAATGTTAAGACCCCTTGCAAAGGCCAGAGGCTAAGGGACAGCATGCAAGACCCTGTAAGGTCTGTTGATGACACACAGTTAGCTTTCCTGAGCGGCGTTGTGGACTGGTTGGACGCTTGGGCAAGAATAAACATCACCAGTGGCTCGCTGACGAAAGAGACTCACAGTGCTTTGCGACTGACATGCTATTCTCTGGTAGAACTCTCGCGCTACTGCTTAGAAGAACTTCACTTCAAGTACGTACTGCTGGGCAAATTTCAGACGGATGCGCTAGAAGACCGGTTCGGCCGTTACCGCCAGCTGGCAGGATCACAGTACCACATTTCCGTGCGTCAGCTCTACGAATGTGAGAAGAAGCTTCGTCTTCAAAAACTTTTGACATTTCCACGCGAGGAAACAGAGTTTGAAGACGTAAGTGAGGATCTTGTCCCATGCAACTTTTCTGTGGCTGTCAGCGACGACGATATTACACACGCCCACTCTGACATGGATGCTATTGTCTACATTGCAGGATACGCTGCTCATGCTGCTTTAAAGAAGCTTTCATGTTCTGCTTGCTTCAGCACATTGGTGATTGAAAATCGAGAGATCGAAGCGGAAAATACTGCCATGATAGCTAACCTGTCGAGAGGAGGGCTGAAGTTTCCCCAGCCATGCACAGTTCACATGGTACTGATGACTAAACTAGTTGCAGAGAAGTTGTCTTTTGGAGCAACCGCGGAAGATTTTCTCTCCTGTAGAAATCAACGTGGTGTCGTGATTTCACAGACGATTTCCCTCCTGGACGAACACGACATTGAGACATGTGAAAATGGCCACACTGCACAAACTCTCCTGCGCTTGGTAGTACGCGTTGCAACCAACGTTGTTCTAAACAACTTTTGCAAACTAAGAAATGATGCCATACAAGACAATGCGCAGCAGAAGGCCGCAGCCCGGAAAGCAGCAACGCTTAAGAAGAAGTAAGTTTTATTCCCAAGCAATAAAAATGCTTTGCGCACACTTCATTGCTGGTGTCTCGTCGTTTTTTATTGTAAGGGTCAGATTAGCTGTACAAATACTCAACAGCGCAACATTATTGTGAGTGTCATTATTGCTGTGTGTGAAAGCTTTAAGCAAAACACAATACAGAATAAAACTAACACAATGCGCAGTAGACGGTGTTTTTTTTTTCAATGTTCACGAACTTCTACTTTAACAACTAGATATACGCATGTGCGGTCTGTGCGGATGGATTTTACCGCACGGCAGACATCATGTACGTGATAGAACCTAATAATTAGATGATTAATTGAAATTAACTAATCAATTTTTTATTATAATGACCAATAATGCGAAATTGGCGGCCGTATGCTAAATTGTTTATTATAAAAAACTGTATTAGCAGCTCGAACTTTCTTGACAATAAGGTGTTCTGCAATAAAAAAAATATATAAAGCAGATAAAATGATAGCCTAAGGCGCGCACAAACTAGCGAATTTCTTTTCTGCAGCAACGACAAAAATGAAAATGAAGGAATCACTTATAAGGCAGCTACGTACGGCAGTACCCGAATAGTGCAGACGGGCGCGGCGCGCTGAAATCGCGGAGCGCGGGGCCTGCACGGTCCCTTGGCGTGACGTCACGCGGCCGGTGGAGAGGCCTTAGCATTGAGAGGGTGTTGCTTATGGACGTCGCTGGCATTCCTGTTGAACGCTATCGTCCCTGCTTCCGGCATTCCAGTTCGAACACGTGGGGACGCTATTGTCGTTGTTCCCTCTGGCAGTCCTGCAGTCACGTCTCCCCAAGAGGGCTCACGCACCCTCGCGGTGGTCTTCAGGGAATCCTCCCCATGCCCCACTTCGCCGAATTCCACAGTAGGAAGGAAGCGTGAGCACAACAGTGCTAAGATGCCGTGCTTCCTCGTCGCAACTTCCTTTCTACTTTTGTTTGTCGGTTGTAGGTATCGCGATACAAAATGTAGAGAAAGACAAATGGCACAAAAATCAAAGAATGTAGGTGCAAATACGATTTTAAGTATCTGTTGTTAATCATTCCTTAATTATAGGCGGAATTATTTTTTTCTGTAAGTTAACTGAATATAATGTTGAAGAAAAACTCACGTGCCACCAAGCTTGACCGAAACGCGGGTGTTTGTGACCGAAGCCAACAGTCACGGCAAACAAGAAAGGCATAACATAATTATTTTATATTGTGCTGTTAATTACTTGTGAATCAGCTGTGCAATCACATTTACGTGAAAGATAACTGGTTAGATAATAGAAGAAAACGAACCCCATTCTGCCAGTTTGATCCGAACCCGCTATTTCTGTACCTGCGATTTCTGTACGTCGCGTACGGGTCTTTTTCAACCGAGCTTAAAGCGGCGTCTGTTAAACCTTGTACTTTGTAGTGTATTTGCGCTTCGTCTAACTCAGCTGCGTCTAACTTCACAAGCGGCAGCCTCCTATATAGCGGGGTATGTAGAACCACTTGTGTTAGCGTGACATGTGTATCGTGCGCACATGTGTTGTGCTCCCCGAGTTCGGTATCCGCGGCGGCCATCCGAGGCCACAACGTACAGATTGGGAGGAAGCTGCGATAGCGCTCGCTTGCGTAGGAACGGAAGCGAAGTTCATAATTAGCTACAGCAAAAAGACCATCCAAAATTTGGATAGGGGAGGATATCACCGGAAGCGGCTAAAATCCTCACCCAAGGAACGCTGAATAGGAAAACTCAGTTAATTTGGACACGCGGGAACGCAGCCGTCCTTGGTAACGAAGCGGCTCATGATCTAGCCCGAACTCTCTACTTCCGGTTAGCCGGCGAGCCAACCGCACACTGGGCATACGACGACCGTCTGCAATATTACGGGGAAATCATCGAACATTATAATTTGGGACGTAGAGTGGTACCCCCGCCAGATGTTGGCCTAAATAATCGAGAAGCTGTCGCGTTTAGGCGGCCCTACAAACTAATACCTTTATGAACCCGCTCTGGTCGTTTCACGTGCTACCAGAGCTTAGGAAGAACGATCAGTGCAAACACTTTGGGGCGAGAGAGACTCTCGACCACATAATTTGGGAGCGCCCACAATCCCCAGGGGTGGGACAAAATATGGTAAGTAGAGAAGCATGGGAGGCTCTGCTCCGAAGCGCGGTCCCTACCATTCAGCGACGCACCATCCATCTGGCGGAGAGGCCGCAACAAGCCAAAAGCTGCCTGCCAGCCTCTAATCCGCGGGCGCACGACTCCCCGTCTTACCAGGCCTGCGTGCCGGGGCGGGGCGGGAGGCGCTCTTTTTCTGTTGGAAATTAAAAGTTGTGTCAATCAATAAATAAATCAATCAATCAGTCAGTAACTCAATCAATAAATAAATGCATACGTAAATAAATAAATAAATCTATCAATATATGAATAAATACATATATAAACAAATAAATAATTAAATAAATCAACCAACCAACCAATCAATCAACCAATCCTGCGCATGTAGTGCAGAGGACATGCGCGACATAGCGTCCGTTAAGCAATTTCTTCATTCGCGTACGAACGTGTGCTAACTTTAACTAAATTTTGCTTTGCCAAGAGTGCCTCCTAACGTGCTGGGTATGTCGTAAAAGTAATTTTTGCAAATTTCAAACCTTCTAAGATAAATGGTGCGGAGTTACCACCGTTTAAAAAATATCCGTAGGAGAACAAGCGTGCCCCAGGTGGCGTATATCGCAATTATGCAGCTTACCGGGTGTATTAAAGGTACGAAAGATCGGGAGGCCTCCTCAAGCCGGGCTCATTGGAAGTGAACAAAATAAGCACAGTCAACTGCCAGGTTGTATTCTGAACTTCGGCGTCGCACTCATAGCCTTGGTGCTGCGGTGAAGGTGCTCAAAATTTCAGGCGCCACTACAATGCCGAAATACAATGTAGCCGCCAGGGGAAGAAGCGCACGCTCCGCATATGAACGCACAAGCCGCATGCATTTCCCAAGTAGAGCAAATGGCGCGCGTGCTCCGGCATACAGTAATCTGTTTTTTTTTTTCTTTTTATGTGGTGTTCTGATGGTGTTTTAGTGGGAAGAATCAAAACTACACGTCGTCTCGGGCGATCCCTGCGGGAAACAAGGTTCCCTAAAGCAGTGCTGTTAGCTCCTTCTCTCGTCTGCATCACAAGAACCAAAATTGCCAACGCGCATTAAAAGCGGTTCCTGATCACAGGCGTTCGCTCACAGTGTTTATGTGATCTGTGTTAGGGTCGCTCTCAGTACACGCCTTTAAGGCCTGCCCGCTTGCTGCGGTTTCTACGGGCAGCAGCAAGCAGCCGAGATGCCACAACTCAGTTGCTGGGTGGTTTCCGGCACATTCGCTGCTGGCATTAGAAATGGCTGCCCTTTTTCCAGTTCCGCTTTTGAAAAACGACGATTTTACATTGTGCTTCCTCCTGCACTTACTTCTATCACGATTACCATTTCTTGTTTTTAAGACTGTTGCTTGCCACACTGTTATAAAAAATGCCAGTGGCTTAGCTCGGCTATGCCGGGATATGCGTAGCGAAAGCAAGTGTGAAACTCCCCGGTTGGCCTTGTTCACATATTCCACAACGTATGAAGCACAGGCATAAACGTCCAGTATGACCGGTAGGTCCATGTTTGATTGCAGCACCGAGGCTATCCAAGGATTGAAGGGGTCGCGTCCCTCTTAGGCCTATTCTCTAGGCTGACGGCCCGTTGTTCTTCGGTTTCTTGAGCCCGCCGCTGAAGTCTCTTGGTCGCATTTCATCGTTCATCGAGGGCCGTCTTCAGTGAATCAGGACTCAGGTCTCTCCTCCGGCTGCTGTCGCTGCTGCTAGTGGTCGAGACACCGGGCGTTAAACGTGCGTCTCGAGGCGGCACATTCACTGCGGCGTTTAGCCGGTCGTTCGGCGCGCTGTTCATCTGTTTCCGCAGTCGATTCCACGCCTCCTCTAGCTTATCAGAATTGCGGCCATCCATACTGTCGCCTCAACTGTGGTTGCGGCGCACGCCAGCTCTCCTTCTCAATTCTGTGGCATCTTAACACGCATGCGACGCAGCTGTGGAAGCGATCGCAGGCGAGAGCAACGACGAGGAACTCGGTGTCACGTCCTACCAAACGGCGGCGGCGGCGAGCGGCGCGGTGTGACGTCATGCCAGATGGCGCGGAGAGCGCGCGAAGTACAGTAACCTTCCGCGGCGAGGCGCACGTTGTGACGTCACGTGCCTCGGTGGAGTACCGCCACGGCGAAATCGCGAGTTTGCGGCCAATAAAGCGTCGCTTTAAACAAAAAGAGTATATTTATGGGGAAACAAGTTTTTTTTTACCCAAAGCCTTTCAGCATCAAACGTTAACATTCTCAATTTTTTTGCGATATCCGACATTCCAAGCACACTGTGGGTGGTATAGCGCGCGAACAGACGAAAGACGCAAAGTGCAAAGTACGGCAGACCAACGGTGTAGACACAGTACTCACCTCTGTCGTCTTCTACCGTTGTCTTTCGTCTTTTTCGCCCTGTAGCACGGACAACGAAGTATCATTGCCAGCTCGCCCAGCTATCAATCCTTCATCCGAGGCATGCATATCTCTCACCTTAAACCACTGAATGATGTGCAGGTAGAAGCACTCAGGTGAAGCGTGAAGGACTTTTGGAGAATGGCTGCCCGTGGAGAAAAAAAAAGAAATGAAAGAAAACATGAGTAACAACGCATACTAATAAAAACGGCCACCGCATTCCCAAAAGAAAGAATGCGGCCATAAGGCCTACTTGAAAGAATTTAGATCAATATATGTCACTAATATTTTCACCCCTCTTGCAGGTTCTCGCAAAAAGGTGCTTAAAAGTCAAAGCGATTGCTATAAAGAGCACCCCCCTGCTATCTCCAGTGGCGCATTCACAAAGTGGTACTACGACCAAGACAGTAAAGCATGTCTTAAGTTCCGCTATAATAAAGCTCCTTCCACGACAAACATTTTTAGATCTTGTGAGCACTGTATGAATATATGCACTGGTGAGTGTAAAGCCTCTTCTTCGTTGGAATATTGTTCGTCATGGAAATATTTGGCATGTTGTCTGTTGTCTTTACATCCACAAAGTTTCCCATGGCATAAAAAAAGTCGCAAGCAAACATCAGGTGCAAGTTGTTTTTTCGGCCCCTTCAAAGCTGTCAAAGATCTGTACTATGACTAAACTGGAGAAGAAACGACCGGTTTGTCCTAATAAACATCAAATACAGTTCACCAAACGCAGGTCACAAGTTGTGTATCAGATTCTTCTAAGCTGTGGTCTCGTTTACATAGGGCAAACTGGTCGATGTTTCCATGAACATGCCAATGAGCAGCTGCGGAATGTGCGCAACCAACATGGAAGCTTCCTTGCAGACGTATGAAAACCTGCAAAGAATTCCGTCCGGAACTAGAAAAAACAATTTTTTTGAACAGCGGGAAAGGCAAGTTTGAGCGAGAAGTAATAGAGGCATATTTTATTAAGAAAGCGGGAAGCGCATGCGTTAGTAAACCGTCAATTTCAATCAGTGACGCTGAGGTGGCTTTTCTCGAAGGGTGTCTTTCGGTTTTTATGTGTTGTAGCTTTCTCTGCATAGGTTGTTGTTCCTAGATGTGTTTTAACAGCCAAACGAGAATTGTGTAGAATCCAATACATTTAGTTCTTGGACGCTGAGAGGATGTCTCGAAGGTTTTAAGTAGTGACACTTGTTTTAGTACTTTCACGCTTACAGAATTTCTCGAAGGTTTTCAGTTTTCATGTCCATCATTTTTTTTCGTGTTTGTTGTTGGTCGTTCATTCATTATCACACGATGTATTAAAGCAAGAATTTTGATATTGCGATCTGTTTGCCTTGGCCAAGCGGGGGTCTTTGTTGTGAGGATGAATTGCTTTCCTGTTGGTTTTGCGCTGGGATAATCTTGGGACCTAGTTTCCTTTTATCAGGAGTGTACTGCTGAATGCATGAATGTATCTTAAGGTCCGTTAGAAGTAGCACCTACTTCCTGAATTCTGATTATAGTCTACAATATCTTATTCTTGTGTGATAGGCTTCTGCGATACGGCTCGGGTGCTACATAAAATGTCAGGGTTTGGGCGAATAAACCTCAGTTGCAAGTTGGCGCCTGTCTTGTTGTGTTCGTGTGCCTCGTTTGTCTTTGTTGTTTTCGCGCCATCCTGACATCATCTAGAAGTTATGCACCAACAATCCCAAACCAAAGTACTTCAGGATTTGGGGTACCCCACTTCGAGCCCTTGTAGCAGGCGTGTGCGCGGCGCCTTCTCGGATGCCCAATTTGTCCTGTTCAACCATCCTGGGACAGCAACACAGCCAGTGCGTCCAACTCGCAGTGCTTCCTATGCTCCAGACTTGACGTGGTGATCGGGTCCGGGTACTCCCTCCTGGCACATGGAGCCAGATTGCTGGGGAAGTGATCATCACTCTGTCATCATCGGTCTTCACACCTCACATTTCCGACCTTTACGCTACAAATGTTCTGTGATCAACTGGGGCAGTTTTCGCTCCTGTATGGACAATCTCTCCTCAGATTCTTCGTCAATCCTTGTTGAGCGCATACAAACAGCGCTCAACAGTGCTACAACTACCGCCTGGACTGATGCTGGTCGACCGGCACCAGACCTCGGCCTTCATAACTTGTGGGCGGCACGCCGTCAAGCAAAGCTGACTGCTACGCGAGATCCTGCTTCGTCGCAGGCACGTACGCGATTGCACTATCTTACACCTAAGGCACGCAAATATGAACGCAACCTCTCTCGACGGCAGTGGCATGCGTGGTGCGAACAATTTTGAGCAAAATCCTCAAATGCCTCTCTCTGGCGAACATTCCGTACAATGGAACGCGGTCGCCGCTTGACTGACGCAGCAGCAACCGCATGCTTCGCGGCTAACTTGTCGCCAGATGATTTCGCCAAAGAAGCAGCGCGAAAGTTTTTCCCAAAATACGATGCTATGCCTGCTTCATCCGCTAGTGTAAATATGGCAGGCATCCCAGTGCATGTATATCAAATGCCGTCAGATGTCGACGTAGATGGAACTGCGTGTCCATTCTCTTTGCCTGAGTTGCTGGCTTCAATAGATGATGCGAAACGCAGAACAGCGCCCGGATCGGACAATATTCAGTACGAGGTGTGCAAGAACCTGAGTAGCGCTGCACTCCCCCAACTACTAGACACTATAAAGTAAGTATGGTTCGATGGCGTAGTGCCCGAGGGCTTGAAATCCGCTCTCGTGTTTCCTATCCCGGAGCCAGGAAAGCCTCCGACGGACCTTGAAAACTTGCGACCTATTTCCTTAACTCCTACGCTGTGCAAGCTGGCGAAGAAAATGCTAGCCACACAATAGTCATGGTGGCTAGAGAAGCACGGTTTTTATCACCCCGCACAAGTCGGCTTTCGTCCATATATTGGTAGAGAGGAAGGGTCGGCTGTCTTGGCATCTGCAGTAATATCATGTACCCGCAGCCGCAATGTGCGTACCGTTTTAGCAATGGACGTTGAAAAGGCTTATGTAAACATCAGTCATGCAGCCATTCTGAGCTCCATTAACACGCTTCATCTCCCTCTGAGAGTGCGTAGTTTTGCCGAATCAGTTTTGGAAGGCAGATAATTTGCAATACGCCTCAGCGGCGAAGCAGTCGGGTCATTTTTTACTCTCTGCGGCGTGCCCCAGGGATCAGTACCGTCGCCGACGTTATTTAATATTGCTTTCATCCCGCTGGCTTGGCGCTTACTTGACATCCGTGACATAAAATTTCTTCCGCACGCTGACGACATCACGGGGTGGAGTACTCACCAAGATCTCCGTACTCAGGAGGCTGCCCTTCAATCTGCCTTGGATGTTACCTCTAATTACGCACCGTCCATCGGACTTCAGCTATCCGTGCATAAAACGACATGCACGCAGATGCCAAACGCTGACGACGTCGTAAAGTTGCTGCAAGTCCAATCGGACTTTGGTTATCATGCAACCCACTATAAGAAAGTCCGAGTACAAAAATCCTTGCCTAAATGATTCACCAATCAGGATCAGCGACTGCACGGCTTTCTCGGGCAAAAAGGCAACCTATTCAGACTTTGGGTTTGATTAGAAGAATTGCTCCTAAATCTGGTGGCACAGGCTCGTTCATTGCACGGCAATGGTGAGGGCAGTTCTGGAGCCACGTATTTTTTATCAAGCCCAGTTTCAACATCTCAAAAGAGCCCAATGGGATCGCCTTGAAGCCGTGAACCGTGAGGCTATGAGGACCATTACGTGCCTTCCACGCATCACACTGGTCATAGCTTTACAAGAGAATGTGCAGCTCAATACCATTGATGAGCTGGAGCAGCAGCGTCCTGAAGCGTGCAGCCTTAAGGCCAGTCTGTCGCACTCCACGCATGCAGTGAGGACTTATGCAACGTCACACTCCATACTTCAGCCGCCAACGCCAATTGTTTCCCCATGGAAGTTTGTACAGCTCAGCGATAGCAAGCCAACAGATAATTGCCGGCCAACGTCTGCTAATTCGGCATCGTTGCTTCGCCAGAAATTTGAGGAACAAGATGCTTGCCTGCCTGAACGATTCATTGTTGTCTACGTAGACGCAAGCATAGAAGACTGCAAAGCAACAACAGCTATCTACTGCCCGTGTAGACCTGCCCTGAATCAAACCTCTTGGTTTCAGCTTACAGAACCCCCTTCGTCCTTTTGTGCTGAGCTCGTTGCAGTTCAAGAAGCACTCTGCTCCATGGCCGATATAACTACGCTCCCTGGGGCCCGCGTTTTTATCCGTACTGACTCCCTTATCAAGCTGTCCGGTTGCTACGACGTGTTAGCCGCTGTCCAACGATATGTCAGGACACCCACCGGCTCGCGGCACTCATCCCGCTGCCAGTACGTATTGAACGGGCCCCACGAGATATGCTGACCTATCAAAGCCAGGCAGATTTAACGACCCGCCTTGCGAATCTAAACTCATCACTGCCTCGGCTCCTTCATTTGGACAATTTTACCCTCCTCTCATTAAGAAAGGAGCTCCTTCGGCGCCGCACACGTGCCCTCATCCCTCCGTGTGCGGTAACCCTCCTTCGCGGTCTTAACCGTGCAGAGGAGGCTGCGCTTACGAGGATCCGGGTCGGGGTTGCCCTCACACCAGCCGTCACTCGGAAGTGGCCTCAGTACCGAGATTTGTTTCCTCGACCAGCGTATCCGATATGTAAGCACGAGGACAATGAAGCCGGCATTCATCATTTTCTCTGGGACTGCCCAGCTCACAAGCCTACAAGGATCCGGCACCTGATGGTAGCGGGTCTTTCATCTAGCAACCCTGCTTCATACATTGCCTGTACGCAGGGGCCGTACCATCGTCCTCTACAGGACTTCATCAAATCAGCTAGACTTTTTTCATTCATTTAATCTCTACTACATCATTCATCTCATCTTCACCCAACGTTGATGCCCTGGGGCATTAAATTTGGCTTAAAAAAGAAGAAAGGGGTTTCGGAAGGCGTTTGCTAGCAGTTGCCTCGAGTGGACTGAATGCTAACTGCTTAGTTTTACATGAGAAGTAAGAAAGGAAGTCCAGGTTCCCCTGAGGTGCTGCAGCATATCGCGATGGTTTTGTGTATGCAATATTTGGAAAGCTTTCCGGCTTAAACGACCGCTTGTGTAATGACGAAAAGCTGCCTACGAGTCTGGTATAATTGCCGTCTCTTGCTGCCCCCAACTGCGACAGCGATGGCAACATCCTCGACTTCAGCCACGGTTTACTCCTTGGGGGTCGCACTTGTCACCTCCTCGTATGTAGAGTAATTACCTGCTATGAGGGACGTCGTAGTGAAGGGCTCCGGAAATTTCAACCACCTTAGCTTCTTTAACTGCACTGACATCGAACAGAACACAGGTCTTTAGAATTGCGCCTCGATCGAAATTCGACCGTCGCAGCCAGGATCGAAGCCGCGTCTTTCGGTTCAGCAGCCGGGTGCTATAACCACTCAGCCACCGCGGTGGCCTATTATCTGAAAGAGCCTTCATATTCAAGAGAATTTGAAGATTTCTCTGCAATCTTAATAATCGTGTAAATTTTCTCCTTTGTCGAGTACTGTTTCTAAAAATCAATCTGTTCCAACTGGTTGGAACACTGAAGTCTCGGCAGTATTATTGCCGATTAGGTTCGCAGATAACTTATATGCATCGACACTCGGCTGATCGGTAAGAGCCTAACCGATTTACGTTCTCCAGTGCGCCCACAGGACAAGAGGAAAGGAATTGATGGGCGAAAACCAAGCTAAAGCTTGTCTAAAGCAGTCTCCTTGAGTTGTAATGTCCCGAATTTTATCACCCTTCTTGTGTCTTTTTTCCCGTATTCTTTCGTCTTTTTTACTTCATTATCTTCTTTCTTGTTTCCTTCTTCCTCCGCTCTTCCTCGTTATCTATCGCTCCTGGTTTGCATTCTCTCTGTCTCAATTGTTTCTTCTTGTTCTGCCTCTGAAACTCATACTCTCGAGATCTCCTCTTCTCCTTTCCATTTTCTTTCTGTCGTGCATCATTTTCTTCCTATTCATCGCTTAGTGGGCTCAATTCGCTTCTACTTTAAGTCTCATTTTTCTTTCTACTTTTCTTCTGTGTTTCTTTACTTCTTCGTCCAGTTGTTTCTATTTTTTATCTTCGTTGTCTCGACTAGGCTTCCATTTTTTTTTCTGACGCTTTTTTTCTTTTTGTCTTCGTCTATCTCTTCGCTTGACTAGGGTGTGGGGCTTGCTGTGGGTTGCGAATTTCAACGACGTATAGAACAGCGGTCTTCAGACCCACGACTACTCGGCGTGGGGTACCATTGACGGTTGATGGCCTACAACATGTCAGTCTTGTCTTCGATGTAGACGTAAGCACGAAATGCTCTACAAAACCTATGAATAACCACCTAAGATGGGCAAATTGTGGCGCTAGTAGCATTCTTGAAGAGTGTATTTCCCAAGTCAGACTGTGTCACAGCACGTCACAGTGCATTCTGTCGCGTATCTCGTTGAAGCACAGAAAGAGCCCCACACGTACGTGGTGATGATCATGCGCCCATGAGCGAAGGGTAGAGGCCTGTTAACTTGTTGTAGGCTTATGGCACAGTAAGCGTCGTGAAGATTAATAAGTATCGCTCCTCGGTCCCGCATCTCTAATCTTAATCATACCAGCCTAGGAACCGCTCAAGTGAAGGTGTTCCCGATCCGTCGCTCTTCCTCTGATCGCTTATGAACGCCTCAGATCAGTTCATTGTTTAGCCGAAACATAAGTACGTCCACTGGCACAACCTGATCGTCATAATAGCTTTGCCGCCGGCGAACGTCACTGCTTGCGAGAATTAAAACGGAAGCACTGGCCTACACAATGCTGCAGGCTGTGTGGTCTCCTCAGTGATAGCAGAGGCTCTGCACGCCACCACTCGGCTCGCGATGCGCGCTTCGTTTTAGTATGACCCACGCTCATCACTATTAAGACAGAATGTACAGGAAGTTTGCTTCGTGTTCTACCTTCGACTCACCGCAGTGCCAGCACCATCCTCGCGTGAGGTGGCCGCTAACCGCCGTTAAATGTTTAATTACTTCTAACTTTTCCTCGAAGGCGTTCGAAAGCCGACGCGGCCTTATACGTGCTGGGCTTGTGAATTTATTATGGGGATAGAGCGAACATTTGTAACCTAAGAAAACCGTGTGTCGCCGTTAACTGAGCTGAGTGAGCGGGTGTATTGTTGTCTGTGTACTGTGTCGCGGAGCTGATGCGCGACTTTCGTGAGCTTGCCCATGCGCGTTGCGTTGATGGGATCTCGCAATTTCGTGAGAAGCTCACAATATTACCTCTTTGTGATGGCTTCGCGTTACCAAAATCTGCGATAAGTGCACCTTGGCACTCCCAGAACACGCTAGGTAAGTTGCCGAGCTGTTGCTCAGGGACCGATCGCGCGCGCACCCCGAAGCCGGCAGCTTGGCCCCCTTGGTTTTGTGTGTGTTGGCTGTTTTTCAGAGCTCCTCGAGAAGCCGCCACCCAGGCGCCGCCGAAATGGGTTTGTTTTGAGACAAACGCGGCAAATGGCGGCAACGACGGTTAACCGGCAGTAAGGTGGCCCGTCCTTGTAAAGTCGCACTCAGGCCGAAAGACGCGGTCGACGCGCGGACCCCAGGGGTTCTCGAGAGGGGGTCGCGTGTGAATTTATGGCTTTTAACGGCGGACCGAGGGACCGGACGCCTCGGAGCAGGCAGCAGAAGTGGGGAGCGCGACCAGGGCAGTGTGCGCGGTTCGGACTGGGTGTTCGGTTTCCCTCAGCTTCCCCTGGCGTTTTTAGTGATTTTGTGTCTCTGTGCTGTAACCAGGCGGAAATGCGCAACACCTTCGTGGAATTCGCGCGGTGCCCGCGAGACAAAAACAACGTGAGCACCAGCGTGTTATTGGCTCCTTCAGTTCGAACGAAATTCTCTTGATTGGCTCCGAGAAGCGCATTTCCGATTGGTTACAAAAAAATTCCCCAGAATGCTGGGCGAAGGGATTTAAGGGCGAGTTTTTTGGCGCGAACGCGGAGATTGGAGATCGGAGGGCAGGTCGCCTGTGAGCGCCCGTGCAATAAAAAGATAGTGTCCCGAAGAAGTTGTCCAGTCTGTTCCGCAACGTGTCGCCGGATCACCGAACCATCAGAAGACTTCAAGATCAACACCATCGATCTGTCGATCACCAACATCGATCGATCAGTCACCACTCTCAGCAAAATTAACTACGCTCATTATATTTTCTGATGACGGAACAATCGTGGCCTTTTGTGGCATTGGTAGACCACGTTTCTGCTGTTTACTTTGCAGTTTTGTTTTTGCCCCTTATGATCGATGCACCCGATACCAATCTCTGCTGATTAAGGGTTGCAGAAGTCACCATTGGCGCTCTTGCGAAGCTTCTAAGTTTCGCGACTGCATCCTACAGCAAGTCATTTTGCAATGGCGCCTCCAAACAAGAATCTAAGCGCGCGGTGAGCTTTTTCATCTGAGAGTTTCGAGAGGGTTTTAAAGAGAGCTCGCACTAATCTTAACCTGGTGCACTTTTTGTTCTACGGATATGCGCCGGTTCACAATAACTATAGCCTCCTTTTGCCAAGAAATTTGTAGTTCAGAATTGGCCGATTGTAGTTTCTCTATTTTTTTTGTCAGCCAGTTCATTCTCACTGTGCAGCGCCCCGAATTCGCCATGAGTTTCTTTGGCAGTGTGTGACTTTAAATACAAATAGCGGGTCACTCCTCGTGCTCCATCTTTTTATAATGACGCAACGATTTGTTATGCCCAAGCAGTGTTCCGCGGTACCATAGAGAACAAAATTTTTATTTGTGGCTAAATCTATAGTGACTTCCTCTATTTCATATGCCTATCGTGTATGGTGGTTTCAAATTTACAGGGTTGATAAAAAAACATTAGGAATGCCTCTCGTAAGTGCGAACTGTGTAATCACCATTTCCCACAGTGAACGCAACGCTGTCACGTGCAACATAGCGAAAAAAAGGACAACATGGTCCGTTTAAGGAGGTCGTCCTTCTATTTATTTTCATTATCAACCATTCCGTCTTCACTTAACGCCACAGATGTGCTAGCTGACGAATGTCGTCTACGTGTTTCACCAAAACACTTTAGCGATTTCTCTATAAAAGGGTAATGACAGCATGGTCACTCCCTTTAATGTGAGGCTAAGGACAAATAAAAGTTGACCAGTAATGACAGATCACCACTATCAGAAGACACCGATAGTGCTCTGAATAAGAACGCTTAATACATGAGCTACATATGGTCAGAATATGAATAGTGAGTACTGCAACGACTGGCCAATTTCAGGTGCTCTCAGCTGTGCGGCAAAGCAATTTCGAGCACAGATGACTGAATTTATAGGCAACACCGCCATTCACTTCCAAGTGGTGACCAAGAAGCGCTTTCTCGTCTTGACATCATGAGTTTAAATCGAGTGTATGGGAATATATTCATCCAAACATTCTCAACAACTAATGCGTCTTTTGATGCCGGGCAAGCACCAACTTAACTAAGTACAAAAACTAGATTGAGTTGTCATCACAGCGCCTTACAAAGTGTCCTGACAACACAACAGATATTGAACCTTCACACGTGCCACACAGTCACCACACTTCCTCCAAAGAGGATTGCGACCCAACCTGGTGCCCTATTCTCGTGATAGCTGGGCCGTTCCTCCTGTAGCACTCTGCCCAATACTGTGGCCACTGCGCTTTGCGCTTATGGCGTTGGCAATACCGGCTCCGACTCTCCGCCTTGAGACGGCGACCCCCACCTAGGTAGGAGAATAAATGTTCTGTCTCTCTCTCCTCAATATAGGCGAAACTTGTTAACCGCACCACAGACGGTTACTGCACTTTCGCAGCTGATAATTACTTATGAATATGAATAAAGGTTAAACGAATATTAATGAATGGATATTACTTAAAATGGGCTACACGCCTCACAAGAAATAATATTAATAGTATTAGTTAAAAAGTTAATTTTTCAACGTTATATATCCAGCCTAATAGTTAGCACGTCTTAACAGCATTCTGACGCGCTACACCGCTGAAAAAGGTAAGCCGCAAAAAGCGTTCTTTTTTTTGCAAGAAAAACGTCATTTTTGAAAACTGCACAACATCTTAGGTGCAACAACTGCTATGAAGACAGTATTATTACTTGCAGGAGAAAAACTTAGCCTTTCCTTTCGTCCATAAAACGAAAACTCATGACGTGTGTTGTAGCTCACGTTTCCTGCTCTCGTGTAACCTTCGCGCAAAGTCATGATGAGGAAATCGATGACAATTTCTTCGATCTAGATTCACAGAGTGCATTTCTTGTTTTTTCACAAAAATAATAAGGCTGCCGGTGGCTATAGGTCAAACTGTGCTACTAGTTCTTTTGGACGAAACTGTTCGTGTATATGCTTGTGATATGTTGACTATTAGGCTGCTCATGCTTTAACTGCTAACCAAGATCTTGTACACTGGACTTACTGGGACTGCAACGAAAGAGAAGAAAAACAGAGCGCACTTTGGGAGCCATGTAAAGGTAAATAACAGTGTACACTTTACTTCCATTTCAGGCGAAAGAAACATACAAATGGTCTGCAAAGACTATCTTAAAGAGGTTTTTGATGCGTAGCACATACACAGAGAGACTAGAAGGCAGACTTTCAACCAAGAAGCAACTGAATACTTCTAATAAATGCCATTTTCTTTCAATTTTACAACGCAATAATTTTTCTTTGTAATGCGAAGCGCCCCGGGTAAGCCTATTTTTAGTTTTCATTGCTTCCAATCTACTGCATTTTTCTACATAAACCAATTGAAACCGGTAGCTTAACAACGAGAACCAGAACTCGGTGCAAAACACTGATGTAGCGCTGAATTTTATCACGTTAAAGCAACAACAGACAAGCTGCGGACAAACCGCGCGTATGAGGATGTCTTCACATGTAAGTGCGAGCAGCCTGCATTTGACTAGCCGCGTGTTCAGCACAGTGCAATGACATGAAGAGTGAGCTTGGCCTTTGTCCGCTGACATGGACAAACGGAGCATGACTTCCAGTGTACCTTAGAGCGGGATTTTCAACAGGACTGATTAGATATACTAACAAAAAAAGAGAAAAAACACATGAAAGTACCGGAATCTTAAACAACCTTTCGATCAGGTGAACTACTAAATATTGCCAACAATTATATTCTTCTTGCCGCCCCATCTTGCACTTTGTGCAGTGGCAGTCCTCTCCTAGTGTAGTGGGAGGTGACTTGCACTGATGGTTCTTCCGCCGGTACTGGAACCTCAGCTTTGCGAAGTGAAGATCTCAGAAGTGAACATCGAGCTAGAAGAATTGTTCTTTGCAAGCTCGGTATCGGCACCAACTCAGAATATACACACGACACTGCATGAGAATGTGATATCTTCGCGTACAAATATGTTTAAGATCTTTCACTAACAAAAGAGTCCATGCTAGATGCACTCCATGTAAATATATTATAAGGGAGCCGTTACTCATTGGCATCCACAAAGCGCAGCCATACGGCTACTATGTTAATATTATAGGCTATTATGATCATATATTATAGGCTTATTTTTATATTCAAGTCAATGATCAGCGGTATGGTCAGCTATTGTACAAGCAGGCGAAAGTAACCCCGAAAACCGCCAACAAATATTGGTTATTTTGTGCTCAGATTCGATTGTGCCCACTGCCACCTGCCGGTTGCTTCGGTTTGTGGCAGACGCAGGGCGAAGTTTGCGTCGTATTAGGTAAGCGTTTGTTTCGTTTCTTTTACTTTTGGTTGTGTTGCCACTTACGTCCTGCTAATTATTAATAGATACTTCGGCCCCTTAGACGGAGCCGGTCCTGGGGTGGAAAACCAGATGTATGAAGGCAAAGAGGCTGTTTTCTGTGAATTGGTAAATATAGAGGTCAAAGACTACGAGAAAGGATTGGGCGATAATGATAGAGATGAAAGTACATCCAAAAGTTACAATATTTTGTTCATACACTTAAAGCAAAATAAATACAATTTGAAAATTTCAATAACAACGGTGAAGAGAGGTTCAGAAAGAATGTTTTTATTGTATTTGATGTGCCCTGGGAATGGTTTTATCCGCGGTGGTTAACTATTGCAGATCTCCCATTTGTACATAATATATAAACCGTTCGTCGCACATAAAGTTTGGAGGCAGAATATGTTCGCCGTATGGGAAGTTTCTATTCAGTCGACAATAGAGATAAAATGAAGCTTTGAATGACTCATAATGCTGTAGTGTGTTGCTCAGACACAGCCTCCCGTAATGTGATAAAAAGGTAAATTACTTAATATAAAATTGGCCTGCTGGGTTTTTTAAACCG
Organism: Amblyomma americanum; assembly: GCA_030143305.2. NCBI lineage: Eukaryota > Metazoa > Arthropoda > Arachnida > Ixodida > Ixodidae > Amblyomma > Amblyomma americanum. The sequence continues at coordinate 32,997 of JARKHS020001354.1, read as the reverse complement.
GCGAAGTATTTTAATTCAAATTGCTCGTTTTTGCACAAGTCAAAATGGATCGTGATAAAAGTTGCATGTTGATCCCGACATTGCAACACAATGTGCTAAATGATTATTAACAAGGACGGAATGAAGGGGAGGCGGTATATACCAAAATATTTGCTTGCCTGTAAATTTTAATTTGTTGTACGACCTGTACTCTTTTATGATATTTGAAATGTTATGGTCTCGAGAATTTTTTTCTTTTGAGCTAATTAATGCATTTTTATTAGTAATAATGGGCTGCTTGTTCACAACGAACCGGTTTTAATCTTAATTTTTTTTGGCTACAGACAGTTTTCATATCTCCGTCGCCAAACGAACGCCATTCCTCAATGGTCACCCAACATGTCACGCTGCTTCGCAGGCAGGAGAGCTTCTTTCGAGGTGAAAGCTATGAGCGGCTAGCCATTGCACCGTATTGCGCAAAACGTGGCTGATAGCTAGACCGCTCAAGGAGCTGCACCATCAATCTTATTTCCTCCATGGCCATTTTGTGCCGCTATTAATGGCAAGGACGACTATTCTTGAAAACATTCGAGGGGCATATCTACCCGGTGTTGAAAGGAATTAAAGCACGAGATGATGAAGCAGTAGCCTTGTTAAAGGTTATCAGGCAGACAATTAGCGTGCAGCGGAGTTAACCTAGCTGATGATGATGGGCGCAGCATTAAATTTTGGAGCGAAAGCTTCGCTTTCTGAGCTGCAACTTCCGAGGTCAACGACGTTTCACTTTCACCTTCAGCTGGCGTCACGCGCCCGACTTCATATCACGTGACTGGCCACAGCTGGTGCCGCACTCCGTCTGCGCCGCTCGCCTCTCTGCTGCGCTGCGCCTCCGCCGTACCACGGGACATGACCACGTCATTACCTGTATGTAGAGCACGCCTCGCCGCGCTCAGTCAGAGCCATTGAAGCTAGGCTCAGCGGAGCGATATATGCCGGTCTTTCGGTCGTCTCATTAGGCAGAACTGAGTTAAACCCGAGCCGTTTTTTTAGTGCAGTGTTGAAATAGCGCACGTAGTTGTGTTCTGATTGATGAAGGAAGCGCCCTTGAATAAGATACATATGTCCTTTTCGGCAACGTTACACATTTTCCAAGTTGATATTCACAACGAAGACGATATTAGATGTGACGAAACATTCTTGGCCACAAATTACGATCAGCAGCGTCAGAATCAGCACTGCTTGCCACACATTCAAAAACCTCAAATAAAACTTCATCTTCTTATGCATGCAGAGCTACAAGTTTGAAATCAATATAATGTGCAGAAGTTATTCCAGTGAATAGTTTGAAAAGTTGTCTTATACATTATGTAAACGCTTGCACCCCGCAGCAGCATAGATTGTATTTGACTTTAATAGTGCTGTGGGAACAGACGGGTGATTGTGAGTAACACTTTATATGTTCTCCAGTTTCTTGTGGAGAAGGCTGCCTTTGCATGATGCATTAATGCACTACAGGGACATTCGTGTCACTCCTACTGCGACATAATAGTTCAAATTCTGGAGTGTACAAGAGAGACAAGCACGATAAGCAGAAATAAATGCATCATCTCTTTAGAGAGCACGCATGACAATTTCGCGCAGTGGTCGAGAAATAATTATTTTGTTCTGAAGGCTTCCTCATTGCACATGCCGCAGAGATTTCCCCAGAATCCCTACAGCTTGCACCATTCAGCGTGATCTGGTGACATCAGTTGCATCAGTACTTTTAATAAAAGGCATTCAGGCCAACGTAGAAAACGAGTCTTTCATCGTACGCATTAACTGCTGGATTCATGCTCAGTGATTTTTAATCAGATATGGGCTCAGCGCTTGACATATCAAGGATGGATACCATGATAGCATAGATTTTACATCTTGCATGTAGACTATTTGAAACATCAATAAAGACCTTCTTTGCTGCATAATATTTCCGGTGTCTGAAATTCCGGCACTATATATATAGCCTTCAGTATCTCTCATCAATACGCATGTGGTCCAAACTCAAGAAATTTTTACAATGTACTTAAAACCGAAACCACTGTCGTATAACTTGGCGCATTCGCGAGCGTTTTAGTTATATAAAAGCGTTTTACTTGGGTATGTCGTGGCATTTTTAAGGATTCACAACCTTCCAGCAATACACCGTATTCGAGCATATAAAATATAGTGAAGGGCTCTTGCTATTCAGGCTGCTCCTCTGCACTCTACTTATAAGTAAACCAGTGAATGGAACTTGACCTCTTCCAATATATGGCCAAGAAGCCCAGACTTCAACTCTACGCCAATTGTGGACTAAAGCTGTGAGGATTCGCTCAACCGCACTGTACAGTATATTTTGCCGTTTCAACTGTGGCCTTCCTTTTGACATATTTAAGGCGTAAGCCTTAATCGCCCCATTAAGCAAAAACCCGTCTTTATGTGTTTTGCGTGTTGAAACTCGATGGTACCGATAAAAGATGGCGTCCTTCTTATGTAAACTAGCAGGTGGTGGTTAAATTATTGATTTGACGTGCGAGGTTGCTTTGCTTCCTTTCAAGCAATATCGTTAGCCTTGACATTTTCGCTCTTCTTTCGGTACGAATTGGCTCAGATAAGGCCTAATTACTTCGCACTCCTCTCAATGTACGTAGATCGCAGCAGCATTTCATGGAATAAAACAGCAAGTGGCAGTCGCTTGTTGGTTCAACAGAGCAGAATATTTATTGCATAAATTATCTAAGTATTCAAGAAGCTATGTTTAGAGTGGGTGTTTTATACATAAAACGTCTTAATTTTAGAATTCGACGTTTTCGAAAAAAAAACGGCCTCCTTCGTTTCACAAAATTCCAAATCTTTGCAATGATTGAAGATTGCTGCCTCTCTGAATGAATGAGTCGGCGTGCAAAAGTAAGTAAGGTTGCGTGTTCTATAAGACTTGCCTCAAGCAGTACCGAGCACTGACGACATCGCAGTACCCTCTTCGAGCTGTAACTCTAGAATGAAATTTAGAGTGTCTTTCTTCGTAATAATGTGCCTCTTTTCTATGCAGGGTAAGAACATGCACCACGTTACCCTTTCGCCAACCAAAAGGTCTGATTATATAGCTGCTTTGTGCCTGGCATAAAAAATAAATAGGCGTCGTTTGTAGACTATAAGCACAGCTTTGTAAAATAGGAATATTACGCACAATGCTCTGTCGCGCCGCTGATGTCTCTTTAGCCGCGTAGCAAATGATCCGAGAACCCTTCTGGTAAAGTACGCGTCAATAAAAACCTTCAAGTGTTTCACAGGCGGCAGACACGCAAGAACGCAAACATTTATTCGTATCTTTGTGCCACAGTTATCGCTTCACTCAGGAACGAACCAAATCCTTTTTTTTACCAGCCGTTGTTATACAAGACTGCAATCACCTTAAAATTGACTTTGTTATGCAAGACTGCAATCACCTTAAAATTCCTCCAAGAAGCATCACTTAACTGCAGATGGCAAGCAACCTTCTAACATCCTGTCACTTGTTTCCCAGCACTGTCATGTGAGTTTTCCTGTATTATGTGCACCTGTTCTAGTAGTGTAGCGTTGATTTTCATTTCAAGGTCGCACTCATACACCTCGTCCTCTTTTTCGCGCTGCACGAGCAGTCATGAACAATCGCTGATGCGCTAGCATTTATTTAGCAACGTGTAAAAAACTTGGATCGTTACCAATGAAGCATCTTCTATTGCACTAGAATTATTATGAATGACATTCACATATTGTTAAGAAAGCATATGAAACCCAAAATGAACGCTGTGAAAGAACACGCTTTCAACATCAAGTGCACGACAACATTTCTGGCATAGCTCTTCAGGCTCCTTACCATGTTGAAGTAACCGCAAATGTTATGGCACGGAGCTCCTGACGTGTACCCCACTTGTGTGGCGCTAGCTTCTTCATAGCAAGGAAAAGCCTTTTGCCCATTCGTATACGTTTCAAAAATTGTTGCTCTGTGTTTTGTAGCCATGTGCAACTCGCTAAAAGAAACTTCTGGCAGAGTTTCTTCGGATGGACCTCCGCATAGAAAAAATCATGTACATTATGCCTATATCGACGAACGCAAATTGGTCGTAATTTAAGGCAACCACCCCGAAAGACATTTCAGTCTCATTCTTGAAAAATCTAATTGGTTTTCTAAGGCCCTCGCTTCACGTTAGTGTGCCGACTGACATGCGTACCAATTATAATTACAATAAGTGTATGTTGACAAGTTGTGGACGGCTGTTAAGATGCTGGCCACGGGGAACGCACAAAGCGCTCAGAGTTAGAGTTTACATGCCTCCTCCTACTCCTATTCAGTCACATGAGCTTATATAATTCTGGTTCCATGCATTCTTACACCAGCTTAGAAAGCGTGCACCTAAATCGGTGTCTCTACCTCCTGCAACATCAGTAACTTTTCCCGGCTGGCTTCTGCCACGTTACGCGCATACAGGTACTCACTTGCCCCAATCCCCGCCGCCTACACCAAATTCAACCAACGGTATACGCGAATACATGTCTTTGATGTTGTGATATTCTTACATTTAGAAACATTGCATACACATGCACAACTAAACACAACCACTTAAAACTGCCAAATGCGACGCTGGAGTAGTGGGAGGTGAAGCTGGCCAGCGGCACCCTGGAAGTCCAGGAATACTAGTCGCCATGGCGAAAGCTTCGTCGTAAGCTTGTGGAGTCCTAGACTGAAGACGCAGTCCACAATAGGCTCCGGTCTCCTTTTTTACAATAAAAGTTTATTCTCTCTTTATCCCTCTCTTAAGGTCATTTCGTCTTTGTGGGCCAGGAAATTTTTTAATTTTTTAACGAAACAAGAATAGCGTATAACGCTATCCCGCAATGCGTTTATTTCTGTTTCAGCGTTACAGGAAGATCAGAGGGGTTGTGAGGATCCAGACGATGGGGTATGTTCTAACCAGAAGGGCCCGCGAATAGAGCCTCACCGAATGAGGTGGTCATGTACTAAAGAGTGGCAGATCTGCACTCTACACAGAAGGGGACTGCGCCACTGGCGCAAATGACTTTGCCTCTTGCGTAAAATGCACTCAGAATTGCACTGGTGAGTAAAGGGCTTTTGTTCTGTTTAATTTGCGTACCTATCTGTTCATCGTTAAGATGCACGGAACTGTATTCACTCTATTAAAACTGTAGATAAAGGCTGTATGATCATTGATAGACAATACGAGTATATTTTGAGAGGTTGTTTTGCTCAGAGGTGGTAGAAAGGAACAAAAAATACATGGAAATATGTGCTCATTTGTAGATACATCATTTTTAAAAGAGTAGAAGTTGTAGCATGGGTCCGTGCCAGACTGCTTGCAAAAAAGCATTCTCCGAAAGAAAACTTACATTAACATTTGTGCTTAAAAGAGGCCACCTTCTTTTTATTGACTATAATGTAACCACTTTTGTGCTCTTTTTCAGTGCCGGAACATACGTAGCGAGACAGCCTTTGCTCTAGGTAGATCTAATTAAACGAACTAGGCAACGATGATAATGATGTCGTGATATGTTATCTGCTTTCACAATGTTCCCTTCCCACTAGAGTAGGCTGAATTCTCGCTTTCACATTCTCGCTCGTGGCATGGCGCAGTTCTCCATATTTATATTCTTATACTGTGATGTATAGTACTCTAGGAGCTTGAGATGAGGCAAGGAATGGTGGTGCACAGACTATTTAAACTAGGCTATCCCAAGCACCAATGGAAGGGCGCAACTCTATGAGACTAGGATAGACTTTGGCAACGTGGCGCATAATCTATGGCACTTACAAGGCAGAAAAGAAACTCTTCGCCGGTCCCTACGCCTGTGTGATGCAACGTTTTTGAGATAGCCGTGTGTCGTACAAAATATAGTTCAGTTAACTTATTTTCTGTCTCCTTTCTTTTCTTCCTTCTGCGACCGGAATCCATAAGAAAGCATTTTAAATAAATGAGGAGTTTTCACTAGTCTCGACTGAAGTCAGCGTCACAGCAGCATCAGACGAAAGTATAGTGGCCTATCACGCAAATCACAACGTACCGGGTCTGTGCGTCGAATGCAGCCTTCGCCACTAACCGCACGCTCCTGTTAACCATTGGCTGCGGTATGCAGTCAGTGGCGAGGTCCGGTCGGCCATGAGCCAATGGTCCGGTTGCTTCCAATGAATGCTTGGAACCCGCAGAAACGTGACCAATTCTTACGGCCAAATGAATCCTAAATTGGAAATGGGCAAATAAAATAGTTACACAATACGGCCTCTAGCTCAAATCTTTGTATTTGCCAAAGCTGTTATTCGAGTACTCTGCGTAGTTGCTATGCTGTCATGAATGTGAGTAGCACTGCTTTGTGGGTGTGTTGCGGCAATAATTGTTTACATGTTGACGACGTAAATGCGATTTTAGAACGCCAGACAGACTCGAGTTTGCTATAATGAATATCTAGGCAACGGTGGTGGGTCTCGGCATAGAGGAAGCCTTTCGCTGAGCTCTTGTACAAAATTTGTGCCTTTCCGATTTGTTTCGCTGCATCGTCGAAAGGCCTACAAGAGCCGGGTTCATCCATCCAAGAGATAAATAGTACAACTTATCTAGACGCTGCTATCAGCGACTTTAATGGGACCGTATCTATGTCGTAGAGTATTTAAAATCATATGACGTGGCTAGTGGCCCTGTAATTGTATTGCGCCGCAGCGAAAACTACACGCGCTGCTCACCTTTTTTCCTCTGCATTCCACGATCTCCTTCGTTTTGCACAGGGAACGCCTACGACAACGCCCCGGACTGCTCTAGCCAGAGAAATACTGTAATGCATATCACGTTTGGCGTGAAAGCGAAGGCCAAGGGTTGGAGCTATTAGCTGCCTGATGAAACAGAAACGCCTGATGAAAAATCAGGACCGACACCATATTGACACGTGTACACGTGTATCTTTATCGGGCGACCAAGTTTCGCCGCCTAACAAGTGATATCGCACAGCGCGGGACTCGCCTGCATCTATCCGAAGTTTCTGGCAAGTCATCGATTCTTCTATTCGCTGTATGTTTTAGCCAAACCTTATGTTATCTGATTTCATCGCCTGACGCGAATGGTGTTGAACTTTGGGGAAGGCACGCGGGTCCCAACGATTAGTCTGGAACATTCGACGACTGCTATAAAACAGCCCACGCGCTTGACCCGCGGATCAGATTTTCGACGATCGCCGACCATGTTCGCCGCTACCGTTGTGCTGTAAGTGTAGCCTCTTTTTGTGGGCACAGGTTCGCCCAATAAAAGTTAGTGTTGTCTTTCACAGTATTGCTACTGTGTTCTTCAACGTCACCACCACGTTACAATATAAGCAAAACTTCGTACTATGTAGACGAAGCACATTTAAGCAGTGAATGTGTGCGTTGGACGGAGCAGCCAAATAATGCCATTTAGCTTCCTTGAGGCTTCACTTGTTGCAGTCATTCGCACAGTACATCGCTTCTACCTGCAGTTTATGTTGGGCTGGCGGTTTACAGTCACTGAAGAGTAAGGACAAACGCGTTGTCTTCAATTACGGTCGAGCGAGTCCACCACGAGACAGTAGAAGTTGAAGGGACTGGTGGTGAATCTTTCTTTGTAAGTCGTGACGATTGTCTCGGAGCTGTCTAGAACATTACGGATGGCCCATTTAAGAAGGTGTACATGACCGTGGCGTAATTGGTCCGGCGTTAAACGTTCCGGGCGAGCAATGTATCTGCTCGGACGGTAGCTGCGGACTTAGTTGAAAGACTCAACGTAAGTAGGCTCAGTAGGGTCGTTTACCGTGTTAGCAAACACAGCCATACTTTCCGTTTTGAATACTGTTGCGTCTGTATAATTTACCATGCGTATGTGTTATCGTTGTTTAAGATTCGTAATCTCTGTGAATCTTTTGTCTTTTTAAAGTTGCGGCACTAGCCGAGAAAGTAGCAGAGCCTTGCAAACCGTCCGGCTGCAGGAACTCACTAGGGCTCTCGCAGTCTCACACGTCATTTGCGACTGCCAGTTTGTTTCCTAAGTTTTATTGCCAGAATTATTAACATGACTAACTTTCTTTACTTTCAGATGTAGACATCGAAATTGCAATCAAAGTATGCGCTGGCTTCCCGTGGAGACAATCGTCCAGTAAGACTTTCGAAAGGAGTACTAATGCTGACCTTTCTGTCGTACTCGTTTTCTAGAAATTGAGACAGACTTACGGTAGTCTTATGGCAGCATAAATAATAAACATCCCGCTTTTAGAAGTAACATCAAGCCTTTTAAACCTCACTGGTAGCATGTTGTAGACCAACTAACTAAAGCGCCCTAAAATTTTGAGTGGGCCAATCTCAATAGGAAGACGCCCCCTTGGACAACACGATTTATGGTTTTATGGGGGGTTTTAACGTCCAAAAGCGACTCAGGCTATGAGGGACGCCGTAGTGAAGGCGCTCCGGAAATTTCGACCACCTGGGGTTCTTTTACGTGCACTGACATCGCACAGCACACGGACCTCTAGAATTTCGCCTCCATCGAAATTCGACCGCCGCGGCCGGGATCGAACCCGCGTCTTTCGGGCCAGCAATCGAGCGCCGTAACCACTCAGCCACCGCGGCGGATGGACAACACGATCGGTTCTAGTCAACGACAGCTGTATGGCACACTATAGCCATCTCTGTGCTACTTTTTCTCCAGCACTGTGATGTATTGATTTTAGCGCTGTTGCCTAAAACTTATTTTGGCAAGGGCTAAAAATATGCTTTGTCTTTTTTTAGCAATGTACACATTGCACGGTTACACTTGTAAATAACAAAATCTATATTACTTCATTGATGCTAACCTCGACGTCTTCACTAATGAAAACTCCGAGGTTGAATAAGTGCAAGCGGACCAAAATAAAAATATTCTTCCTGAAGTAATTTGCCTCAACGCTGGAGGCATCTTAAAGAATATAATCTGCAGCGGTACAAAATATATATTAGAATAACGTACATGCTGTGCGTCGCTAGTCTCAGACTATTCACTGTCTTTTTGATTTAAACCGCAATGAAAAATTTTAGAATACTTCCTAGACGATTAAAAAAATGACAAATATTGAACGCTCAGAGTTTTAACTGCATAACTAGGATTGAACCTACGCCAAGCATTCGGTCGCAATTCCGCGCGGACTGTTCCTAGCAAAGGTTGAACTCCGCTTGCATTTACGAGCTGGCGTTTAACCAGCACTCGGATCCACTCATATATCTTGTCACGTAGTGGTGACGGCAGTCGAAGCAGCGATGAAGACGGACGAAAGGGTCTTCTAAAAGAAAACTGTTTATTGGGCTGACTTGCACCCAAAAAGGACTTAATCACTCGGCTGCGGCGAACCGACAAGCGTGCTCGGCGGTCGTCGAACAGAATGCCCGCCGCTGTCGGCCGTGCTGAATTTAAAGCTGATAGCGAATTTCGAGATAAAGCGTGCACAGTTACTAGAACATTCCGGAACAACGTAGAATCAGCTCTGCCTGGCTGCGATCAATCGAGATAAATCTAGTCGCGTCTTGCGTCGCAAAGAAAGCGGTAAGGTGGTGCGGCGGCAGATTTGAAAAACGCACAAACACTGGAAATATTCGCGGCATTACTACCCTCTCAAAGAAGCATCGACCCGATGCATCAAAACAAATAATGCGACTAGTAAGTGAAAAAAAAACGGATTTTGCGAAAATAGAGCATGGAAATGCAGCGGCCTTTAGCGCGCATAATACGGCTTCAGACGGACTACATGGACAATTTCTGGTCGTACGCGGCGTCGCTGGGATGCAGTCATTGCGTCAGGGATGACTTCATAGTTCAGTTCACCTAGCCGACGAAGAACCTTGTACGGGCTGAAATAGCGGCGGAAAAGCTTTTCACTCAATCGACAGCGGCGAATGGGCGTCCACACCCAGACTTGGTCTCCTGGCTTGTATTCCGCGTTGCGTCTTCATAGGTTGTAGCGTTGGCGTCGGACCGCTGCTGATCTTTGATCCGTAATCGGGCAAGCTTTCGAGCTTCTGCGCGTTGAAGGTAGGCGGCAACGTCGACGTTCCCTTGTTCTGTAACGTTAGGCAGCATAGCGTCCAGCGTGGTCGTGGCCTCCCTGCCATGGAAGAGCCTAAAAGGCGTCATCTGGGTGGTCTGCACTGCGGTGTTGTAGGCGAAGACGACGTAAGGCAGGATGACATCCCTGGTTTTGTGTTCGGCATCGACATACATGGCGAGCATATCGGCGATGGTTTTGTTCAGACGCTCGGTCAGTCCGTTGGTCGGCGGATAGTATGCACTTGTCCTCCGGTGGCTGGTTTGACTGTAGCGCAGGATGCCTCGCGTTAGTTTCGCCGTGAATGATGTTCCTCTGTCCGTGATGAGCACATCGGGGGCGGAGGAACATCATTCACGGCGGAACTAACGCAAGCCATCCTGCGCTACAGCCAAACCAGCCACCGGAGGACAAGTGCATACCATCCGCAGACCAAGGGACTGACCGAGCGTCTGAACAAAACCATCGCCGATATGCTCGCCATGTATGTCGATGACGAACACAAAACCAGGGATGTCATCCTGCCTTACGTCGTCTTCGCCTACAACACCGCAGTGCAGACCACCCAGATGACGCCTTTTAGGCTCGTCCATGGCAGGGAGGCCACGACCACGCTGGACGCTATGCTGCCGAACGTTACAGAACAAGGGAACGTCGACGTTGCCGCCTACCTTCAACGCGCAGAAGAAGCTCGAAGGCTTGCCCGATACGGATCAAAGATCAGCAGCGGTCCGACGCCAACGCTACAACCTACGATGTTCTTCTGTCCGTGATGAGCACATCGGGGTTAGGGCGCTCGACTACTGATCCGGAGTCCCCAGGTTCGAACCCGACCGCGGCGGCTGCGTTTTAATGGAGGAAAAACGCCAAGGCGCCCGTGTGCTGTGCGATGTCAGTGCACGTTAAAGATCCCCAGGTGGTCGAAATTATTCCGGAGCCCTCCACTACGCCACCTATTTTTCCTTTCTTTTTTCACTCCCTGCTTTATCCCTTCCCTCACGGCGCGGTTCAGGTGTCCAAAGATATATGAGACAGATACTGCGCCATTTCCTTTCCCCCAAAAAAAGCCAATAAGCCAATCGGGGGCGCCGTGTCGAAGAAGAATGCACTCCATGAAAAGTTTGGCGATTTCTGCTGCTGTTCCGTTCGGTAGGGCTTTCGCCTCGGCGTAGCGGGTCAGGTAGTCGGTCGCTATGATGATCCACTTATTTTCAGATGTTGACGTTGGAAAATGGCCAAGTAAGTCCATGCCGATCTGCTGAAAGGGCCTTGAGGGTGGTTCAATGGGGTTCAGAAATCCTGCTGGTCGTGTGGGAGGAGTCCTTCGTCGCTGACAATCTCGGCAGGTTTTCACATAGTGTGCGACATCGGCAGACAGTCGGGGCCAGTAATACTTGTCTTGAATGCGGCGGAGCGTGCGAGTAAACCCGAGATGTCCAGCTGTCGGCTCGTCGTGTGAAGCCTGTAGAAGTTCTTCGCGGAGAGAAGTAGGTACAACAAGGAGGTAGGCTGTTTTTCTCGCTGTAAAGTTCTTCACAAGGACCTCATTCTGCACACAGAAGGAAGACAGTCCTCGCTTGAATGAAGCGGGGGGTGAAGAAACCTTGCCTTCCAGGTACTCGATGAGGCCTTTTAGGTCGGGGTCCGAGCGTTGCTGCTGAGCAAAAGAGCTGGGGCTGATGGGTCCCAGGAAGGCGTCCTCATCGTCGTCCGGCGGCGGTGCATCTACAGGGGCTCGTGAGAGGCAATCGGCGTCAGAGTGCTTGCGTCCGGACTTGTAAACGACGGTGACGTCGAGCTCCTGGAGACGCAGACTCCATCGAGCGAGTCGGCCAGAGGGTTCCTGCAAATTGGCAAGCCAGCAGAGCGCGTGGCGGTCGCTGACCACCTTGAACGGTCGTCAGTTAAAGGTAGGGGCGGAATTTCGACGTAGCCCAGATGATGGTGAGGCACTCCTCAGTTGTCGAATAGTTAGCCTTGGCCTTGGAAAGGGAACGGCTAGCGTATGCGATGACTTTCTCCAGCCTGTCACTTTTTTGAACGAGGACGGCGCCTAGTCCCACGCTGCTTGCGTCGGTGTGAACTTCAGTATCGGCGTTTTCATTAAAATGCGCAGGGATTGGTGGGGACTGTAAACGACGCTGAAGTTCCTTGAAGGCTTCTGCTTGCGGCGCTTCCCATTTAAACGGCACGTCTGCCTTCGTCAGTTGGGCCAGGGGCTCGGCGATGCGCGAAAAGTTTTTCACAAATCGTCGGTAATATGCGCACAGTCCGAGAAATCTGCGCACTGCTTTCTTATCGGCCGGCGGTGGAAACTGTTCAATAGCAGCAGTTTTCTGCGGGTCTGGGCGTACTCCTTCCTTGCTAACGATGTGGCCTAGAAACAGCAGCTCTCCGTAGGCAAAGTGGCATTTCTCTGCTTTCAAGGTTAGGCCAGACGACTTGATTGCGTCTACTACTGTTCGAAGTCTTTCGAAGTGGTCTGGGCGTTCGCCTCGGCTGCGGGAGGTGGTTGGTTCAAAACCCACCGCCGGACACCCACCGGTAAAAATGGGTACAAGCCACCCCAGGCCCGGCGCCCGGCTTCTTCAGGGGTGTGTGCTTGGAGGAGGCTCCGCAAACCCCGCTGCGCCCCTTCGGGGGCAAACCCAGGTTCGGACAACTCAGCCTGCAAAGGTGGTTCGTGTTTCACTCCCCAGTAAAGAGTTCGACTCAAGACTCGTACGCTCTAACCAGCGTCAGGTTCAAACACCATGGTCCTTCGTCAGTAGTGATTCAGAGTATCACTACGGTCATGGGCTAGTCCGGCTTTTCGGCTGTCCGACTGGCCTTGTGGTAGAGCATTCGGGAGGTGCTGGGTTCGATCCCCAGTGCCGCCGGGTACCCAACGGTTTTTAATGGGTACAAGATTTCCCCCGGCCCTGGTTCTCGGCTCTTCTGGGTGAGATGCTTGGGAAAAGGGTCTTGACCACAGTTTCTCTGATGGATCAGCGATAAGTTCCGCCATCGACAACGTTAAATCCGCCACGTGCGGTAGAAGCCCATTTGTGGCCCTTTTAAAAATCGCCTCTCTGGCTGCGACTTCATTCTCTTTCACCTGTAAGTTCCTATCGCCATCGCTTGGCGCTGTTCACTGAGAGCACGTCTCTGCCAGCGGGTGAGAATAAACGTCTCCAGTGACGTCGACGACTGGCTTGACCACTATGACCGCTTGACTTCCTTTTTTTTTTGATTTATTGATCTTTGTTGCTTTACAATTGTACGCAAACACTGCTCGGACCCATAGCCAACGGCTAGTAACGGGTCCAATAGAGAAAATGTATACAAGCATGCAGGCAACAATATACCAAAATAAAGTAAGCAAGTTAGTAAAAAAAAAAGGCTATACATCACTCTCAACACTTGTAAGAGTATCAACAAAAGAAACACATATATTACAGATTATATAAAATAAAAACTTACAGATCAAACAAAACGCAAAGAACTTACACAAAAATTAAGGCATCACAAAAAGCTAGAGGAAAATAGTTGTTAACTATTTACAAAACATCACAAGGGTACAACACACGAGAGGAGGATAAAATGATTTCAGTGCACACTTTTTAATCACAAAACACTTTTAGAATAGACGCAAATTTTTAAATCTATAAATAAATCAAGGTATCAGGTTTCTGCTACATGCAAATAATAGCAGACGACTAGAAAAAAAAAGAATGAAAGTATGAATTCAAAGTGTGTCATTCTTTATAAGGTAATAATTTTTTATTCCAATGGAAAAGTTGTAGGCAGTCTTTAGGTCATGTGGTAGATTATTCCAAATTTTTGCGCCCGTGAACTCTAGGAGACGCTCTCCATATACATTTCTTTTCACTGGCAAATTAAAATTGCCGTACGTGCGGCTCCGTGTTGAAAGTGGCGGGATGTTAAAGATTGATATGTCAAACGGAAGGTTGTTTGTTACTATTTTATAAACACATTCAGCAGTTCTTTTCTCACGAAGTAAATTGAGTGGTAAGACGCGTAGTTTAGTAAATAGTGCCTTACTGTGTGCAGTGTAACTAGAAAATGAAATTATTCTAAGTGCTCTCTTTTGTAACTTTTTAATAGGCTTTAGGTATGTACTATACGTCCAGCCCCACGACTCGATGCAATATGAAAGGTGAGTATGTCTTAATGTGAAGTATAGGACGCGCAGGATATTGGTATCAAAGTATTCGCGCGTCTGGAGAAGAGCATAACAACCGGATGCCATCTTAGTGCAAGTCGCCTCAATATGATGTTGCCAGTGTAAATGTTTATCCAGTGTGACTCCAAGGTAAGTAAAAGTATTTGTTGACTCAAGCTGGGTCTGGTTGATAGTTAATGTAATATCACTTGAAACAATCGATTTTTTCTTTGAGTGGAACAGTATGTATTTAGTTTTTAGCATTGATTGTTAATTTGTTTGTGAGAAACCAGTCGGAGATTTTTTCCAGTTCTGTATTTGCTATGTTTTCAAGTTCGACCGTATGATGAGCAGTAACAACAATGGCAGTGTCATCAGCATATATGATGGCTTTGGATGAAGTTAATACTTTGGGCAGATCATTTACGTACAGTAAAAAGAGCAGCGGACCAAGAGTAGACCCCTGTGGTACCCCTGTGAGTAGGCGCTGAATGGATGACGATAAAGATTTCATTGAAACAATTTGTTGGCGGTTTGTGAGGTAGCTAGAGAAAAAGTCAAGCACCTTATCGCGAAGTCCATATATTTTTAGTTTATTTAGCATAATGTCATGGTTCTGTGTCGAAGGCTTTTTTAATGTCCAGAAATATAACTGCTGCGAGTCTGTTATTGTGTAAAGCATCATTAATTGCCTGGGTAAGAGTCATGACTGCTGAGCTGGTGGAGTACTGAGGGCGAAATCCGTGCTGCTCTGGGCATATAACGTTGTGCGAACATGGTTCTTAAATCATGAGACGGACACTCCCGACTGGACAAGTTTCAAGCATCAGTTGCGACAGATTTTTGGCTCTCCGGCTGTTCGGTCTAAAGTAGCCCAGAAGAAGCTCGCTGACCGCATCCAGCGCCCTGCCGAGTCGTACACTTCTTATATTGAGGATGTACTTGACTTCTGCCGTCGTGTCAATGCCACCATGGCTGAGGGTGACTGTGTTCGCCACGTCCTGTAGGGTATCGGCTCTCTGGCGTTCAATGCCCTTGCCGTCCAAAACCCAACGACCGTCGATGCCATCATCGAGACCTGCCAGCGCCTCGATCAGCTGCAATCCATCCGTTTACACCCTCACCAGGCTGCCTCCTTTTTGCCCGCCGACAACGACCTGCGTGCCCTCATTCGTGAGGAACTTCTCGCACACGGTTCTCCGTTCCTCACCGCACCTGCGCCTCCTGCTCCGTCCCCTGCTGGTGCTGGCTGTCGCAGCGTCATCAAAGAAGAGTTGGCGTCAATAGCCTGCTCTGTGGCACCAGACACCCCTGCTGTTCGCCCTCCACCCATGTACGCTCAGGTCGCTGCCATGCCGCCTGTCTTTGGTCCGCCTCCTACGCCAGCGCCACCACGCGACCATGTCACAGCTTTGGCACCTCCAACCTCAACGCCACCGTTCTACTCGCCCTGGCGCCCCAGCAGCCCGATTTATTATTATTGCGGTTTTCAGGGACATATTTCTCGCTTCTGCCGTCGGCGCCTTCACGACGAACGTCGAAGGTATGAATCTTTCGAAAGCGGCTACACTACTAGCGGTCCCTCTCATCCATGCCGTGCCTTCACTGACTCTTCGGGACGTTCTTCTTTACCTTCCGCCATCTCTGCTCCGCCTCGTGGTTATCGGCCCACCAGAGCTCGATCCCCTTCGCCCGTACCGCGTTTCTTTATCTGAACGCAAAGTAATCGAGGACAATGTGAGTGATATGCTCCGCCGAGACATTATTCGCCCTTCCGCCAATCCCTGGTCTTCCCCGATGGTTTTGGTGAATAGGGAGGATGGATCAGTGCGCTTTTGTGTTGATTACTGTGCACCCAACAAAATTTCTCGTAAGCACGTTTACCCTATGACCCGGATTGATGGCTCCCTCGACTCTCTTCAGGAGCTGAATACTTTTCCACCCTGGATCTTCGTTCCGGTTACTGGCGGATTCCCATGCATGAAGCAGACAAGGAAAAGACCGCGTTCGCTACTCCCGACGGCCTTTACGAATTTAATGTGATGCAATTTGGACTACGTAACACTCCTGCTACTTTTGAACGCATGATTGGTACACTCCTTCGCGGCCAGAAATGGAAAACCTGCTTATGCTATCTGGACGACATTGTTATTTTCTCTTCAACTTTTCGTGAACACTTACGCCGCCTCGATGAAGTGTTCACTAGCCTCGCTTCTGCTGGCCTTCAATACAATACTAAAAAGCACAACTTCGTCAGGAAGGAAATCACGACTCTGGGCCACCTCGTCAGCAGGAACGGCATTCGACCCGCCCTTGACAAGCTTGCCGCTGTCCTCAGCTTTGCCCGTCCCCAGCAGACTAAAGAACTGAGCAGTTTCCTGGATCTGTCCTCTTATTTTCGCCGCTTTAAACGAAATTTTGCTACCATTGCAGCGCCGCTGCATCAGCTCCTCACTGCTCACAGTGCTTTCGTTTGGACTGAGCAATGGGAAAGTGCTTTTCGAGCCTTGAAGCAAGCTGTCACCTCCGACACTGTCCTTGGCCACTTCAACGATGCTGCTCCAATCATTCTACACACTGATTCAAGCGGTCACGGCCTTGGTGCTGTTCTTCTGCAGCGTGATGCTACTACTCCCGAAAAAGTTATTGCGTTTGCCAGCCCCACTCTCACACCTGCGGAACGTAACTACACTATCACTGGGCAGGAATGTCTTGCCGTCGTTTGGGCAGTTCATAAATTCCGCCCCTACCTTTACGGTCGCCACTTCACGGTCGTCACGGACCATCACGCATTATGCTGGTTGTTCAAAAATTTCACTGGTCGCCTTGGCGCCGCTGGGTTCTTCGGCTCCAAGAATACAGTTTTGACGTTACCTACAAGTCCGGTCGAACGCACCGAGACGCCGATGCCCTTTCTCGTTGCCTTCTTTTGGACACTTCGTGTCGGTCTGCAGCACCACCTTCCACCTGTCACAGCCACTCCTCATCGTCGCAAGATCTGAACCTCGCCGCCCTCCCCTGCTTCGCATCTGACGTTTTAAACGACCTTGCGTCGGATCAACGCAACAATGTGTATTGCCGCTCCCTAATCGATCGTCTCACGGGAGCTTCGTACCCTCCTACCGCTCGGTTGCGTCGGCAGCTTCACCAGT
This sequence comes from Amblyomma americanum, assembly GCA_030143305.2. Classification (NCBI taxonomy): domain Eukaryota; kingdom Metazoa; phylum Arthropoda; class Arachnida; order Ixodida; family Ixodidae; genus Amblyomma; species Amblyomma americanum. Next base: position 15,621 of record JARKHS020001354.1, on the reverse strand, counting down.
TCAAGCTCGAAAATGATGTGCTCTGCCGCTACGTTTACTGCCCTGATGGCACCCGCTGGGTTCCAGTGGTACCACGTACACTTCACTGCCGTATTTTGGAGTCCCTCCACGATGACGGGATGGCCGGCCAATTAGTTTCTCACAAAACCTATGACGGCGTTAAGAGCCGTTTCTTCTGGCCTGGCCTTTCCTCCAGCGTCACTAAATACGTCGCATCTTGCCCGCTCTGCCAGCGCCGAAAACGGCCGACTTCACCTCTCGCTGGACATCTGCAGCCTCTATCATGCCCCGCCACTCCATTCGCCGTCGTCGGCATCGACTTTTATGGCCCGCTTCCTCTCTTTACATGAGGTAATCGATGGATAGTCACTGCCATCGACCATCTGACACGCTACGCCGAGACCGCAGCCCTTCCTGGTGGCTCGGCGCCAGAAGTTGCCCTCTCTTTCTCCAATCCATGGCGCCCCTCAGGTGCATCTCAGTGACCGCGGCCGGACGTTCCTTTCGACCATTGTTGCCAAAATTGTCCAGCTTCTTCTACACTTCACAAGATGACGTCCAGCTATCACCCCTAGACCAATGTTCTTACTCAGCGGTTCCATCGCACCATGTCAGATATGATTGCTATTTTTACGTCGAATCTGACCACCGAAATTGGGACGCAGTCGTTCCTTTCGTCACTATTTCCTACCATTCCCCGTTGCAACGAACCACTGGTTAGTCCCCGTTTTTCCTCGTTTATGGCCGTTCTCTCACTACCCTTCTCAACGCCTCTTTCTTCGCGGCGCCTGTGAGCTCCTCACCGTCTGGCCACAAACAATTCCTCTCCCGCGTATCCCGATGCCGCCACCTTGCTCGCCTGAACACTGAAGCCTGCCAGGAAGATCGCAAGAGTCACTACGACACAACGCACCGCGCCGCCGCGGTGGCTCAGTGGTTATGGCGCTCGGCTGCTGGCCCGAAAGACGCGGGTTCAATCCCGGCCGCGGCGGTCGAATTTCGATGGAGGCGAAATTCTAGAGGCCCGTGTGCTGTGCGATGTCAGGGCACGTTAAAGAACCCCAGGTGGTCGAGATTTCCGGAGCCCTTCACTACGGCGTCTCATAGCCTGAGTTGCTTTGGGACGTTAAACCTCCATAAAGCATAAAGCACAACGCACCGCGTTGTCTCGTTCAACCCTAGAGACGAGGCCTTTCTTTCTACCCCTCTGCGGATGCCTGGTCTTTGCGAAAAGTTTCAGCCTCGTTTCATTGGTTCCTACTTGGTGCTCATCCAAACTTCACCACTTAACTAGCGCGTCACTCCTGTTAATCCTTACCTGGACCGCTGTTACCTCGGGACTGAAATAGTCCACGTCTCCCGCCTGAAGCCTTTCATTCGGCGCTCTGCATCAGACTGATCGCGGCCAGGCTAGCCGCTTCTGACCGCGCGGGTAGTTGTTGTTGTCCTCATACTATGGCACATGCCCACATAGGGAGATTGGCCAAGAATTGGGGGCACAGAGAGTTTTTGAGGTGGATAATTCCTGGACGAAATTAAAATGAATGGTAAGGACGGAAGAAGTAAACAAAAAGGAACAACGAAATGAAACAAAACATGCAGAACTCACGCAGGAGATCAAGATTGATGTTTATAGCCGAGTAGTTAAATAATAATGATAAATGTAGGAATAAAAATATTACTGAAAAATTACAAAAATCAACAAGGTAGCCGTCTTGATTCCATTAAAAAATTTTGCGCAGTAGTAAAAGCAGACTTGTGGCTGTACCAAGTATGATGGCTCCAAACTACAATAAGACTGGGCTGCTCAAACAAAGGCCAAGCTGTTGTAGAGGTTTCTCTAAAAACCGTCTTCGCATCATTGTGTACCGGCGACAAAACAACAAAAAATGGTATATGGTTTCGTGCTCACCACAAACTACGCAGGCAGGATTAAGCGCCAACCCAGACCTGTGCAAATAAATATTTAAGGGTGGAATCCGGCAGCGGAGCCTTGATAGAGATACCTCAACCTGCCGTGAGAGGCATGATTGTCTGCTCCACGAATACCTCAGGTGCAGGTAACCATCAGATCTTAAAAGAGATCCAGTTGTCATTCTCAACCAATTCTGTCGCCGGAACCTCGCCGCTATAATGTACGCTGCAGCTGGAACGATAGGTAGCGCGGGGCCATTGAGGAACGCCTTTGCCAGGCAGTCCGCTACTTCATTTGCTGTCGCACCTCTATGACATGGCATCCATATCATGTGAACAAGGCTCAAATGCGGAGGGGGTAATGAATGGACGGTGCTTAGGATTGGCGAATCTACAGCCGAAGCAAGGGACGAACACAAAGAAAGAGAGTCTGTAATGACAGCCACTGAAGAGAAAGCTGGCTCTAGTTTGCGAAGGGCAAGCACCACCACCAGAAACTCCGCTTGGAAAATTGGGGTGTAGTCGGGAAGCCGCACAGAAAAAGACCAATCTAGAAGCGGGCTATATATTCCCGCCCCTGCCTTTTCATCACATTGGGAGGCGTCAGTAGATATCGTTAAGCTAATAGGTAGGCTTTGTAAATGGTCCTCTAATAATCCATTTAAAATGCGAGGTGGTAAATGTTCAGCGTTTTTCGGGAAAATATCATCATAGACAATTTCCACAGAGTACCCACTGTTTTTTATCGGAAGGATGTTATACAAAAGAACATTTAAAGGTTCAAGCAAATTGTGTACCATAACTACCTTTGGGGTCTGAAATCTAGGCCAGTGGACTCCAAAAAAAGGAAGTCGGCTGGCAAAAAAAAGCAGACAAGGAACGGTGTAAATCTGATTCATATATCCATAGGTACGTCTAACAGTTAGGAATTGAAATCTAGATGATAAAGGAGGAATACGCGCTTCAAGATAAAGCACGTTATTGACCACACATTTGGGAAGGCCAAGGCACAACCGAAGCGCTTCCCGCTCCAAAAGAACAAGCGGGCGAATTTTGTAAACAGCCGTACCAGAAAACAGCCCAGATGCAAATTTTAAAGTTGGTCGGACATACAAAACATATATCAGCAAAAGTGCAGCTCTCCGCATTCCAGACCGGGGATTACTTAATCTAAGCAACATGTCCACAGCACGAGCCCTTTTCGGCGCGACATTGTCAATGTGGGAGCGCCATGTGAGGCTGTCATCATAAATGACACCAAGATATTTTATTGACATAACTTGAGGAATATTTTGTCGCTGGTAACTGAGAGACAGATGAACAGGATCTTTCATTTGAAAAACAAGTACAGCGCACTTGTTTACATTTAAAGTGAGACGTAAGTCACACAACCAACATTCAAGCAAATTCAGGTACGACAGCAGGCGCACAAAGAGAGACGGAATGTCAGCTGCAGCAGTGAAAAATGCAATGTCGGCCGCATAGACGAACGTGCGAATGTTTTGATGGCTGGGAATAAAGCTCATTAGAATATTACAAAGCACAGATGAGAAGACTGCCCCTTGTGGAACCCCTCTGGATTGTTTATATCTTCCAGAATTCTCAACGCTAAGGCGCCCGTGTGCTGTGCGATGTCAGTGCACGTTAAAGATCCCCAGGTGGTCGAAATTATTCCGGAGCCCTCCACTACAGCACCTCTCTCTTCCTTTCTCCTTTCACTCCCTCCTTTACCCTTCCCTTACGGCGCGGTTCAGGTGTCCTACGATATATGAGACAGATACTGCGCCATTTCCTTTCCCCCCAAAACCAATTATATATATATCATTTAGTACACAAAAAATTATCTGTTTATGCGATTTCGTCGTCGTCACGTCTCTGGCTGCGACTTCATTCTCTTTCAGATGTAAATTCCCATCGTCATCGCTTGACGCTGTTCGCTGGGAGCACACCTCTGCCAGCGGTTGAGAATAAACGTCTCCCGTGAAGTCTTCCCTTGCAATATACACACTGTAGCGGCGTTATCGCCATCATCAGTGCTCCGCTGCCTCGGCTCGCAAAACGCTCTGGGTTATGGTGAATACTTTCTATTCAATGAAAGGAGAGTTTTCAGGCCGAAAATGGCCATTTACAAAGGTGGAGTCCATAGTCCGGGACCCGGCTGGCCGAGGCCGCTACTCGCGCCCGTTGGACTATAGATCCCATTGACACTTCAGCCCCCCCCCCCTATCGGAAAAATACACTCTACTGGGCATGCTGGAACCCGGCACCCAACATGACGGTGGATTATGGTGATGGGCATTGGCGGGTGCCCAACATACTGTTGTGTAGTGGGTGCCCACCATATTGCTGGGTGGTGGGTATCATGGTGGGTGCCCAGCATAGTGCTGGGTACTGGTGGGTGCCCGGCAATGCACTGTTGACTGCCCAGCATAGTGGCGGGTGCTCGTGTGTGCCGGGTAACATGTCGGGCACTGTTGGGTGGCCAGCATAGTACCAGGTAATGGTAGGTGCCAGGTATTATGGCGGTCATTGCTGAGTGCCTGGCATAGTACAATGTATAATGCCGTGCATTGCTCAGGTGCAGCTATTATGCCAGCCATAAACAAAATATTGAGTGATGGCCCTACCGAGCAGGCTGGGTAGCAGCATGACTGGCATACGCATGGTACTACTGCTTTATACTGTGGCTCGGCATGCTCGACGTCAGAAATTTGATAAAACAGCATGTGGAATGGGACTCAGTAAAATATTACAGATACCGGATATAATTATAATGAGAGACACTGTCAAAACTCTATATGATGCATTAAACTAAGATTAAGGAGCACATTCACTGCATGATAAACAATAAACTGATGCACTGCAACCTGCAGAGCATAAATTATGGTGATGTAAAAGGAAAAATATGGCTGTCTGCTTGGCCTGTTTGCAAACAGAGAAATACAACCTGCTACCATCACAGGTTTATTTGTCTGCAGAGCTTGTACAGCACAGCCGCTGGCTTACATAGAGCTGCTCAACAATACTTGTGCACTCATGCACAGCAACGCTCCTGGGACAGCGTGGTGTGGAAAGGTCATCGATGTCTTGCCCAAGTCTGTAAAAAGGAATGAGGATGATCACATACAGGAATGGCAGCAGTACAAAAGTATTCTTGCCCCGTTATGAATCCTGGCTGCAATTCAGTAAACTACACCAAGAAGTCATTCCCTCATACAGCCTCCGCAGTTAAGATGGGCATGTACTAATTAAGGACGCACTGAGAACTCCGTCTAATTTTTGTTCAAAGCAAAAACTGAGTCACGGACTTTGTGGCGCTTTCTGTCTATGTTAATCGCGTTTATTTCACAGACAACTGAATTTAAAAATGGGTCATTTTTCCCACTACTCAGTTTCCAGTTTCCATTTGTGAAATAAAGACCAAAAAAGACTCTGTGATCACTGTTTTGAAGTGAATAGTGGTGCAGCGTACCTTCAAGCATACGCCCACAATAACTGCCATGAGAGCACCATTTTGCTTGTAAAAACGACGACTGGTAGTGGTACCTGCATTTTATTAGACACTGGCTTAAAAACCTCTTTTCAGTGAAAGTAGGTTCTTTCAAATTAGAACGCAGGAATTGATCAATACAGGCCATCATCATCATCAGCCTGACTACACCCACTGCTGGGCAAAGGCCTCCCCATGTCTCTCCAATTAACCCTGTCCTTTGCCAGCTGCACCCACTGTATGCCTGCAAGCTTCTCAATATCATCCGCCCACCTAACTTTCGGCCGCCCCCTGCTACACTTGCCTTCTCTTCGAATCCGCTCCGTTGCCCTACAAACATTTATTTATTGATTTGTTTATGCTACCCCTAAATTCCCTCCACAGGAGCAGCTGGGATACTTTTCAATATTACATTAAACACAGGAAAGATTAATAAACAAAATAAGCATAGCCAAAGGCAAGCACGCCGCTACTCATAACTATTTATACCTAGCACAAAAATATGGATACCCTTTTCATCCAACCATTCCTACTTGATCAAAATACAAAAATATGATTTCAAGTCAGTATTCAAATGGAACACTTGTCACAAAAAAAAATTTCCCTGCGAAGAGTTAAATATCCAAACAATAAACAGGAAAGCAAACTGAAAATACGTGGTTACCTTTAAGAATCTTTTGGCTGCAGCGCATACTTAAGTCTAACTAAGCGTAGCTCTGGTACTGTACATAGAATATAAAAAATCTGATCAGGAAATCATTTATTTCTGCTTTAATTACCATGTAAGTATTCTACTTACGCACTATAAAATGCATTCAACCATTAGCTCCTTAGCGTGAGCAAAGGTATACACCAGTTAAGACCATGAAATGAACTAGTTGGTAAGAATTCATACCAATGTAAAACAGCGCAAAAAGCATTAACACTGAGAGAACGTAAACCCAGTCCTGACTCGCAGTTTAATACACAACAGAAACTTATTTACAGCCTCAAGATATGCAGTGCGGGAAGGCGCGCAATCCAAAAAGGCCGCAACAGGACACACGTTCGCCGTCACTGCCGCGCCAAAAATGCAGATTCCTTATAATAGTGAATGGAGAGACCACTGATGCAATCACCTCCATTTCTTCGGATATGAAAGGCTTCTGACACTTCCCACATTAACTGATCCCAGTGAAGGAATATGAAAGAATAAAAATTTTAGTCCTATGCAACAAAATGTTTCTTTCATCCTTTCAACTGCACCATTCACAGGAGGCAGTGCGCTGACAGCGCACTGTGAGCCTGTGAGCATGCCAGCGTAACAAGATAAAAAATTTTCTTCCTGCTGCCCGCGGACACCATGGCGTCTTACTGATATAATACTGACCACACAACATTAGCACCTATGGCAACAACAATGGCAGGTAGCCTGTCTTGTCCCTGACACAAAACTGAAGCGGTATGCAATCTTCCTTGGTGTGAGAAACCACACATACTTTTACCTCAGACTCACATTGCCAAGGCCATGAGATAGCTTATTAAGGTAGTATGACAGGAACCTTGTGCCCTACTGGCCTATCCTGAGCTGGTGTCTTCACTTGGCCTTGTATCAAACCTGCACACACATATACAACCAAATCTTGTGAATAGCTGGCTATTGCTAATATTTTACACTGAATGGCAATACCATATGATGGTGGCAAAATCTACTGAGCATTGATTTGAAGTACAAGACGTCACACTTCACCAACTTTGAATATGTCAACAAGAAACTCAGGATAGGCACTTTTGTCCTTGGGTAGTAAGCTTACCAAACATGCCATGCTTTCCCCTCCATAAGAGCATCAAGGAACTGCAGTCTCTTCGTCTGGCACTTTAACACTGAACTCCAATCCCATGCTTTCCTTTTTGAAGGCCTTACAAACATGAAGTAGTTGTAACTAAACACTTGTAAGGCAAGGCCTTGCAAACTGCGCTAAATGTTTTAGTCCACACACACAAAGAAAACATTACTCAGGATAGGAGCCACACCTGAGCCTGCCCAAACTTATTTCTTCCACACATAAAGGCCCTTCTGTTCTCTTACAAACAATGAATCAAGGTGAAATTGCAAATCCTTGGAGACTGCATCAACAAAAATACCACAGTTGTGGACAGACGAGCTTTTGCACGAAGAAAAAGAAAAAAAGGAGCTTGCATGTGTTCAAGAGTGGTTCCTATCGCGAGTGATATTTCCCTTGCTTGAGTAGACGAAAACATTCAGCACAGTTTTAAAGGCTTCGCCTTGCAGGTGTTTAGGTACAGACACTTACTTCGTGTTTGTAAGTTCTGCCAGCTAGCCTAGAGCCATAGTTGCAATGCTGCAGGTTATCAATGAGCAAGGCTGGGGATTAGATTTCCGTGCTGAAGAACCACATGAAGGGGTTCTGTAGTTCCTTGATGTATGGCCTTTGTCAATAATTACAGCCTAAAGAGTTTGCTTCCAAGCTGCATAACGAGGCCCTTGTAACAACCTGGGAAGCCTTAGATTACAGTGGTGTGATGAGAGCTCCTCTTACCTTCATGAGGTCCAGAAAGCTGGTGATAGGTAGCAAGACACACACCATGGCCGAGAAGCAAACTTCTTGGACTCAAAATTTTTGACAAAGGGTGCATGTATGCAGGTGACACCAAAACACATTTGCTGGGTGTATCACCCAAGGTCAAACAAAAAGCAAACTTGTTTTGAGCTTCGTGGCAGCATATTCAAAGGAGGTAAAGAGGGGTATGATAGTCTCATGTGTGAAGTCAGTGCCCATGAGGCCTTGCCACGGTCAGACTGCCTCTAGCTTTGGCCTTCAGCATTTTCGGTCTCTTTATGATGAAGCCGGCAAGCTCACACCTGTTACCACGTTGTGCCACGTGTGGACAGCAGAGGGGAAAGGATGAAAGTAAAAAAACAGCTTAAGCCTTTGTTCCATAGCGCTAAGATTTTAATCTTCCATCTGGACCAGTAACGTGGGAAGTGTGGACAATGTTTTATATAAGCAGAGGTGGGGATAACTGCATCAGCTTTGTCTCTGTTTACTTGTATGATAAAGGAATCTGCATGTCTGACTTGTAATGTCAGTGAACACATGTCCAGTTGTGGCCTTTTGGTTTGCGTGCGTGTTTTTTCCACAGCCTGTTTTTTGGCACAGTGATTTCTACAAAAAAGCACAATTCTGAAATGCTGTAGGGAGCAGAAAACATCAACTTGACATATTTTGCCACCATGTATTCTAGAATCTTGCCAATACCCTCCTAAGGGGCACAAACATGGAGGGTAACGAAAAGTGTTCAGCTTAAGTTTAGGACAATGCAGTGAGCTATGGAAAGAAAAACGATGGGTGTAACATTTAAGAGACCTGAAGCAGGCAGAACGGTGAGGTTGATGGCGATGATCCAAGTTATGAGAGAATTTGCGTAATTATGGTTGTAGTATGCACTTTGATCCAGTTCTCTGTTCAGTTTTTCTCATATTGTTGGTCACACTGTAAAATTGCTTTTACACTGTTTCTACTACTGCTCGCAAAAGGGGCAAAAGGAAGAATACTGTTTTCTGTCTCGACTTGTATTTTACTCAGCTCTGCCTTTAGAGGGTATGAGCTTACGACACGTTCGTTTAACTAGATAAGACTGCGAAAAATAAATCGCCATGACTTCTTTCAATATTCTAGAAATATGAGCTCAACATATGGTCCTGTTTAAAGGAGCACTAAAGAGGATTCTGAGCTCACCTTTTTATGATGGGAACTCAATCTACACGGTGCAAGCTTTCTTAGAAACTTTGAATTGTCCTGTGGAGCCGATTTTCATATTACATCGGATGAAACGTCCCGTTTCCCCCCTTTTTTGTTTCTTTAATTGACCAAGAGTAGGAGTCAACCAATTTGAGGAGAGCCTTACAGTCAGTCACATGGCAGCTTGCCACTTGCCATCGGCGGTGTGATATGTAGTAATACGTGGAATCATTTGTGAAAACAAACAGTCCACGGAGATTTTTATTTCTGTGGGCCTAATTGGCAGCTATGCTGTCTGCAACTAAAACTATTCGTAGAAACCTGAAAGCAAAGCAAAAGCAAGATCCGCCACATGACTGGCTCACGGCACTCCCCGCACTACTTGACTCCTCTTACTCTCAGAGGTCAGTTAAAAAATGGTTGGAGCTAGGACATCTAATCCAATTTAACAGAGAAATCGGCTGCACAAGACAATAATTCGAAGTTTCCAAGAATGCTCGGAGCATGTAGACAGAGTTTTCATGGTAAAAATACGAGCTCAGAATCCTCTTTACTACACCTTTAAAGAACTGTGTTGCATCTAAAGATTTCAGACACTTTCCTTGCGGCACTTCCAAAGCACAGTGAAGGTGAATAAATACTCAAAGACTTCAGGAACAATCAAGCAAAGTTGGCATCATTTAATTTAACAAACTATAAAACCAGTAAAAAGATCATTTACATATCTCACCATTGTTAAAATCTGGACATCAACATAAGGCAATTGCTAGCTCTTTGTGAATGTTGGTATAGTCGGATACATATCAAGAAAGAAGCAGCAGATACGATTCAAAGGAGGCCCTCCAGCCGATGACGTCGAACGATTTTTCTTATGCCATGGTTAATTTGCTTTCGTCTGGCTCCCTCTACGACGCCACTCTAGCAGGACTAAGGGGATTAACCACATTTTGAGAGTAAGTCCTTGCCATTGTCTGGGTGCAATCATTTGAGGGGAATCTGCCACTTTGTTTTTGAATTTTACCCAACTATATAAAAATTTTACTAAAGTTGTTACACTCGACCAAAAATCAAAACGTCAATCTTGCACAACCACAGGCTTGAAAATCTCATCATTTTTTCACATTCACTATGCACCACTTTGGAAATTCCACAAGAAGAGTGTCTCAGGGGTTTAGATTCAAGTTAGTCACTTGAATGCAATGTGTTACACTGATACGCCTAGAATAGCGACAGAAGTTGCGCGTATTTATTTTCCGCATCCTTAACCTGCTGTACGGGTAAAGAACCTTCCTCCTGTAATTCTGCTGTCATCAGCACCTAACAACTTCAGACAGAGCCGAGTAACATACAAGTCGAGAGCCTTCAAAAAGCAGGCTTCCCTTACCGCCTTTGCAGGCAGTGGCAAAAACAGAGCTGAAGGAGTGGTAGAAAGTTCCCGACAATGTGAAAGAGGCTGAACACATAACTAGACCAAGTATGTGGCACTAGCAAAAATAGTACACAAAATTTTTCTTAGCCCCCAAAAAAGTGGTGGCAAAATATGTCGAGCTAGTGTTTTCTTCAGCACCCTCCTCCACCCATATACTTATTAAAGGTCAATTTAAATGCCTTTAATTCTGTCACTCCCCATGCATTATAGTTAAGGTTGTCATTACTTAAGGTGGAGGTGCACATTTATGTCATTGCTTGCCAATTGACAGACTTAAGCGTTCAACCATCTTCGAATTCCTCAAAACCATCACAGTCTATTACATTACTAAGGCAAATCTTATGCCGGCTTGTTTTTTACGAAAAAAAATTTCCATGCCAAAGCCGCCGTCTCAAGTTTCAAAACTCGTGTAACAATAAACAAATAATAAACTCAAAAAGGTAAAAACTGCGATTTTTCAATTTTTGATGTAATTTTATGATCTCACAGTAATCATTACAACTACTTTCTAAGTTGCCTGGCAGACAAAGAAGCCAAAAAAATGTTTCAGTGATTAGAAACCATAAGCAGAGTCAGAAAAAATTTCTGAATTTCAGTAAAGCAGCTTTCTGTGCCATATTCTGCTGTGAATTCATTGCGAGGTGATACTAGTAAAAATATGAAAGGTAGCAAGCTGCACATTACCATTGAATGCAATTTATTCTGGAGACTGATTGAGGTAATTTTTGTATTATGCGAGAAAACAGTGTTGAAAGCGGAGCACCGAAGCCAAACCTCAACGTTGCTTTGTGCCTGCTCTTTACTGCAGTGCTCACTAGAGCCGGTTGCAAACCATATCTAAGCAGTGCTGCAAGGTGCTCCAAATGGATGTTCTTATGTTTGTGGGTTGAAAGGCCTGGTGGCGTGTTCATCCATGTTTCAACACTTGAAACAATTGGGTCACTGATTACGATGTAATTCTAGCATGCACAGTTGAAGTACCACTGGCTGTTTCACACGTAGAGAGAAACTGGGAGTGCGACACCACCACGCTTTGTGAACCGCTGGTGCCAAGAGCCGGCTAGAATGGATGCATATTTATTGTTCATGTACCTTTGCCATCAATTCTCCCCAGCTGTCGGCAGCTGTGCTTTGCGAAGCACGGCAGCCATCCACGCCCAGTTTTCCCTTAAGTGTGAAATAGCCTGCACATGAAGACGATGTTATCAAACACTACTATTCTTTCCAAGGTGCTCTTTTAAACCACTTAGTGAGTTCAATTTGTTTTTCTTGAATGACTTCAAGGAAGCAGAAGACAGCCATCATTTCATAGCGCTTCTTGCATCCGCGCAATGAGGAGCGTGGCTGCAGTGGTCTTTGGTCCGCATCTCCAGTTACCACGAGGGTTGACTTGATGCTTCTGCAATGTGGCCATTTAATTTTTATTTCTTGTAACCGTGCCCTTGAGTAGACCTCTGTACTCCAGAAGCTGAAAGCATTCACGCCCAGCACACCACCTGCAGCACTGCTTAAACCTACACTTGCAGCTGGCTCCAGCATGCACTGTACTGAGGAGCAGGCAGGGAGCAATACCACAGCAGGGCATTGATGCTGAACTTGCAAAATGATGCTTTTTTAGAACAAAAATTACTCGAAATAAACTTGTGGTAATAAATGCGACTGAATGTTATTATGCAGGTTACTACCTTTCTTATGCTTACCAGGACATCACTATGCAACTGACAGCTGAATATGCCGCAGAAAGCGACTTTTCTCCAATTTAGAATTTTTTCTGGCACGGCTTAGGTTTTCTCATCGCTGAAACGTTTTATAGGCTGCTTTGTCATTCATACAACTTCTGTGATACCATAAAATTTGGTAAATAATTTCGAAAACGGATAGCTTTCCACCTTTTTCAGTTTAAAAATAAAGAAATATGAAACAAATAATTTCAAATTTTTGTAAGTGAAAGTATAATGTCTAGTCTAAAAAATTGATAGTTATGCGTTCTTTATTCAGCCAAATGAAAAGTGGTAGTGCATGCATGTGGTACTTCAGATATCTTTGGCACATTTTCCTTTCCACTGTGCAGAAAACATAACATCATGCACCTGCATAGTGCTTCACATGTTTATTATGTGCATGATTGCACGTATGTGCGAGTGCATACTAAAAATAAAAAACACTGCAATTTCATATTGCCCGCTGCCAGCCCAAAGTAGCTGATTCGATGGTTGAATTGAGAAAGAAGCTTCTTCACCAGCCGCATAGCAATTGAGCATACGCACCATGAATGCAGTTCTGAGCTTTGCAGTTGATATTGCTGTGTACAATAGCTACACACAGCCAGAGTGCACAGAATGACCAGCGAAAGCTGCAGCGCTGATGTTTGCTGCTAACCTTTCTTTCAGTTATCGCTGTTGCGCTCTATTAACGAGACCCTTCGCACTGTTGGCTATGCTCGCCATGCTGCCTTCTTCGCATTTCGACAGTAATGGCCTTATATGGTGATATAGCGTTCCTCCAGAAAGCTCACGAGTACGCCACTCGCTATCTCGGCTCAAATCTACAATGGGAGTTACCACGTGTTTCTCGCTTTTCTTACACGTATATCTATGTGTTGTTTTCTGGTTAAAATGACATAAGTGCTTTCATGTGATCCTACCTTACCAGTCTAGCCTGACTTAGTACTTCCCTTTAGTGCCCCTTTAAGATGGGGCCACAGCACAATTTTTTTGGCAAAAACAAGCTGGGATAATGATTCTTATAGTAATAGAATAAACTATGCAATTTTTAAAAGAAATCGAAGATGCTCGAACAAAATCTGGGTCAGATGGCTTGGAATGACCCAATTTCAAGTTTAAAAACTAAAATACACCATCACAAAGTTATTCAGTCTTGTCACATGTCAGCTGCACAAAAAACATGCACTGACGTCTCATCAACCGGTGTCTGCTGATATTGCTATTTTTGTGTTGTGTACCCAGATTTCTCATCCAATCCACTACATACATCATGATACTTATGTGAGCACACTTATCAGTTGTGTTATAGGCAGCACCTTTCCCACAGAATGATGTATGAAGTCTTCAGCATACTTTTCTGTGAATACATCACAATTAAGAGATAAGGAAAGGCAGCTGCTCTACAAACACAAGAATACATAAATGATCATGCACCACAGGTCTTTTCTCCTCCAACTGCACCAACAACCCAAAGTGTCATTAAAAACTTTAGGTGCTCTTTGAATGACACGAGAAAGTGTTACTGGCTGAAATGAAACAAAGTTATGGTATTAGTGAGGCCACACCTGGATGCGCAGGTAAAGCAGTCAGACCCCATGACACGGCACAGCTGTGCAACAAGCAGGCAGTGATATTCTTGCTCTCTGCAGTAAAAAAATGAGATGAGAACATCATCATAAGAATAGGGAAGCATTCAAAGCAAATAAAAAAACTATAGACACTATACCACATACAAGATGATTTTGGGGCGGTTGGTTCAGCATTTTCCCAAACAGCACTCGAAGAGACAGACAGAAGGATGAGAAGCACTACACACATTTTGCTGAATTAACAGAAGAATTTTATTCATTAAGCATTACAATATGCACAGTGCAGAAAAAAGAGCCAGCAATCAGTCCCGTCACATGCTCCATCATTATTCCCATCTTTCCCCTTCCAGAAATACCCTTTGTTTCACTAGAAGCGATAGCAATGCACTGCTCATGCATGTGTCTTTATAATCAAAGATTATATGCAATACAGTGATAGTTGACTGAAACCGAGATGAAAAAGCACAGAACATTCCTGAGCGTAAAACAATGCTTGATTATAAAGACACATGCATAAGTAGCAACTCCCTATCACTACTAGCAGAAGAGGCATTTTTGGAAGAGGGAAGATGAGGGTAACGATGGAACGTGACAGGACTGATTGTTGACTGTTTTATCTGCATTGAATATATAGAAATGCTTCATGAATAAAATTTAGTTGTCAGTTCAACATAGTGTGTGCGTCATCATTCTAGCCACATCTTCCAGCACTGCTCAGAATAATATATACAAAATCTGAAGTACATCCAGCACATGAGGGTTTCCTCTTGAGTTGGCCCGTACAAAAACTGCAGCTTTTTTTGCTTTTCATCACAACATTCAACACACTGACCACTCTCGCTATGCCAAGTAGCCTGCAGGCTGCCTTTAACCTTTTATAAGGTGCAAGCTGCATGCATGTCTCACCATGGCTGGTCTCGAGGGAAACGTGTGCTCTATTTCTTACTGCCCTTGCACAAGGGTCTGTTTCTGCCTCTTGCCACATCACGGTGGCGTTGCCACTGCCCCACCGTTGCATCCGCCATTCACACGGGAGAAGGCGCGTTCGCTCCCAGTTTCGTCCACGTCATTGGTAACCATCAGGCCCTTATGTTTCATCCTTTGCACTGTATGCAAATACTGTGAATCAGACCCTTTTCCTTTGTTTTGCCATGAGAGAAATCTGAAACGAATTAATGTTTGTGCATGCTTGCCTCCTGTCGGACTGTGCATGATAGCATGTATTCTTCAAGCACAAATGTCAACCGTTCTACCCTTTACATTTCACAAAAAGTCAAGACTCTCAGCCTTTGTAGTTCGTCTTCTGGCAGGTCTGCATCAGAGTGCAGAATGATGTGCCATGTGGAGCATTAGCATGGCAATTTTCAAAGTGTAAAGAATTCTGCAGCATTAATATAGCTCCTGAAATTTCAAGCACAACTTCTTTAGCTTTGCACGTCAGTGGCATTAGCAAGAATTCATGCTGCACCCCAGCAAAGTGCATCATATAATTCGTGAATGGAATGGGCACTGAAAAACTCAACACTGGCCACAGGAGCGCAGTGCGATGACAGCACGTTGCACACACGTAACGTCCAAGAGGCATAGATCTGCTCCTCTTGGAAAGGCATTTTGAAGTTTGCCGGTGTCTCACGACCATCCATTCCCCCAGATGACAATGCATAAATTAGTTGTTGAAAATAACTGCCAGCAATTCAAAGTTCGGAACTGCGCTTTGAATAAATCAGCCTTC